>SNQJ01S0079285.1:0-35955 GCA_010110895.2 Picea sitchensis | reverse complement strand
AGCTTGCCTCATAAGATAATGAGCAAGTGAGTTGTGTGTTTGAAGTGAGGCGCTAGCCTCTTATTTATATTAGACTAGCACGTGTGAAAGGTCACAATTGGCAGGGCCGACCTCTCACTCTGGGTGGGTAAACCCACCTTTAATTAATTCTGGGTCTTCCATAATAACTGTTGGGGCCAACTTCTTATTCTGCCCTTTGTAATTGTCTGATGACCAATCTGCAAAAGGGGATTTGGTCCTTATACAATTACCGACATGATTAATCCTCAATGGGGATTAATCAAATAACAATAATAATAATAATGACATGATTAATCCACAATGGGGATTTAATCCAATAATAAAAAATAATAAGAATTCTCTTCGTAGTTACATTATTTCAACATCCATAAGGTTGGGCAAGGAGAGGAAGCTAAGTGTTGGGCATATGGGGGGGGGCTAAGCTAGGGGGCTTACCTCCAAAGCAGATAATAATTATTATTATTTTCCTAAAGAGATTAAAGTGAGCATTGGTCGGGTGTGGTCCCAAGTGTTGGGAAAGGAACGTATGCATCTGGAGAGCATGCAGCTCCAGGGAGACAGGTGTCGACCTAGGCTCATGCAAATAAAATTGGAAAAGCCAAACCTCAAGGGGGTTGGCTCCTCATTCTATCTTACTCTGTCGAGAAGAGTCATGTGATCCTTAGCGTCTGATCTGGGATACCCTCACACAAATCTGAAAACCAAAGAACCAATATGTCTTCCTAAAAGCCGAAACATCCTCTGTCTGATTCTGTTTTTTAATCTGCGTCTGTCCTTGGCATACCTATACACCATTGAGAAAACTGGTCGGGAGGTAAAGGTCGACCTGTGAGTTCATGAACCTAGTCTATCTGCCTTTGTAGAGAGGAATCTGTACCCGAGTTGTCTATGGATTGCTGCTTTCTGTTCTCTTGAGTGGAATTATGTTTTTGTTATCCTCACTGTGCGGGAATTTAGTCAGAAGGGTTTGAATAACTAGGTTGTCAGGCCTTGGTTGAAGAGGCAGGTTTTTAGGCCTATGAGCGACTCTCTCCAAGTGAGAGAGTGCGTGGAGGAAGGAGAGAACTCCTAGAAGGAGCCCTGTAGCTGCCACAGAGCTCGGAGATTTTTGGTCTGGTATGTTGTTGAAGCCCAAGGCAAGGGAGGTTAGCAGTCGAAGGATTGTCTAGGTGATAGTGAAGGTGTGTACTCCTAGGGTGGAACATGCATGTGGGGAAGGAGAGTCTATGAGCAGTGGGCATAAGTGGCTCCTAGGAGAGAATCCTCCCTCTTTTACTGTGTGTCTTCCTGTAAACCATGCCTAGCCTAGGATTCCTTGCACGGTGGAGCTTAGTCCCATATCGGGGGTGACCTACTATTGAGAGTGATGAGCAGCACGGTCTAAGGTTGGGAGGTTCGTGGAAGGTCTACACGCAGTTGGTGGCATGTGATAGATTCAAAGATAAGTGTCCCTATGTTTTATAATTATGTAATTAATTAAATTACATACCTGTGATTCTTGCAATGTTATCATGTATTCCACTGTAATCATGAATTATTGTTATTTCCATTAATTCTGAAATGCTAGCAGTAATTATGTGCTTAACTGTAATTAATAGTTTTAAATTCATTAGAATGCATAATATGTTATAGAAGTGTTTTCCGCGTAGTAGCGTTGCCCCGGCCCATGGGAGTGATGGTCGGGGACGTTACAGTATGGTATCAGAGCACAAGGTTTTCTACACTGAGCCTGCATGGGCCGTTTGAATGGTCTTTGGACCTGAGGTTTCAAGTGGAAGTGGTGTCCAAATGGAACCAATCTCGAACCTTAGAGTGTCTCGTAGTGCCCAAGGGTTACTTGGTCGTATTTGCAAAACTCAGGAGGTGTATCGGTGTTACAGAACCGTGACAGGCGTGGTGCTTGACCATATAAAGGATTTACAACACCTAAAGTGTTGCAACGGTAGGATCTGTTCAGAGGGAAAATAAACTCCTTACGACCATCAGATCTGGAGGAGGTGCAGGATAGTTATCCTAAGAATCTCTCGGAGTTCAGTTGTTGGGAGAAATGGGATGTGGTGTTGCACAAAACCCTGAAACCTAAAACCCAAAAACTCCATTAGTACAAAAAGGATCTACGACGTAGATCTAAAAGGGGATCTGACCATTGGATTTCACATTAAATCGTGATTTCGGATTTCGGCTATCGAGAGAAGTGGAATGTGCGGACGCACAAACTACCGAAGCCGAAATTGTGAAATCCCGTGGAGTTAAAGTAGTGAGTCGGGCTGACATCACTGAGATGGACGTGGACACATGGGTGTGTACCACGTGCCAGTAGGGTCAAAAAATAAAAGTGAGCATGGTGGGACCCGATGACATCGTTGAAGGTGATGTGGACCCTCTAGAACGTGCCACATGCCACTATGGTTGTGGGAGACAATTGTGTTATGTGGGCCCAGAGGGTAAAGTAAATAGGTATTTCAAAAGTCAGTGGTTGGAGAGGGAAGCAAGTATGAGAGCCTCGAGGACTGAAACCCCAAAACCCGAAGTCCCGAAGTCCCAAAAACTTCGAGACAGAGAGGCCACATAAGATTTCAGCCATTGGTTTTTGTGTAGACGTGGACCCTTGATCCACCTGTTTTCATGAGTTCAGTAATCGGAACTCGAGGGATAGTAGTGTTGAGTTGAAACCTCCTGAAACAAGAAGTCGTGAAAACACCCTAGTGGTCTAGCATTGGGTCACAACCCGTGATCGCATGGGCTTGGGACTGAGAAAGAGAGGGCTATCACTCAAAAGTTACAGATCCGAGAAGAGCTCCGAAAATTCATAAAAAAATGAACGTTTTTTATTCGGCTTATGAATTATGTGTGTGGAATGTGTTAAGGAATGATAGCCTAACAAATTTTGGTTGTCTGCACATTGTAATTGTAGAAGATTGGTGAGTGCCAGAACCACTTAGAATTGCCTTGGAGTGTAAAGAAATGGAAGAGGTGTGGATTGCTTCTAGACTAGAGAACGAAAGAGAAGGAATGAACGTTTCCTTGGGAGTTGAAGGAACGAACTCCAATGGACACAAAAAAGAGATGGATAAGGAAGGGCATATGATGAAAATCATTGAAATATTACAGAAGGATGCCTAGGCTCATCAACCTGATAGTCGAAAGCTCATGAAAGACAGAGATAAACAGGGAGAATTCAACTTAAGGTTGTTAAAGAGTCTGGAAAGAATCGAAAAGAGATTGGAAAAAGAAAGTAACTCAAGCAAAACAGGGAGTCGTAGGACACCTGAGGGGAAAAGAAAATCAAGGAGTGATAGCAGACATCATCGTCACTCCCCAAAGCATCCCGATAAGGAAGCACACAGTAATTCTAGCTCATCCCCTACCAGAAAGCACAAGAGATCTGGGATGGATGAATTGAAGGGGGAAACGAGCAAGATCAAGCCTCCAACGTTTGATGGAGAACATAAGAAGGAGGAAGATTTTGAAACTTGGTTGCTTGGTATGAGGAAATAATTTCAAATATAGAGTTACTCCTCTCATGCAGAGGGCAAGATTTCCATGTATCAACTGAAGGGAAAGGCATCCTTGTGGTGGGATCAACTTATGCAGGTGCAGCACATCAGAGAAAAAGACATCACATGGAAAGAATTCAAGAGGTATTTCGAGAATAAATACTTAACTAAAAGATATTATGACAAAAAGATGAAAGAGTTCTTTGAATTCAAGCTAGACAGCATGACCATTGATGAGTATGAACGAAAGTTTTTGGAATTACTGAAGTATGTTTCGTTCATAAAAGATGAGTCTGTCAAGATTCAGAGGTACCTGAGTGGATTACCACCTTCTCTTGGGGATAAGATTCAGTATGATGCCCCAAAGACTATGGAAGAAACGATAATGAGAGCGAAGTGCTTATTTGAACAACAAAGAGAGAAGCCTACCTTTCGGAAGGCTTGGGATGACCAGAAAAAGCTCAATAAAGAACAGAGGCAGAAGGGAAGTAAACCACCCTTTTTCAAAAACAGTCCTCAAGGACAACCGTCTTTTAGAGAGCGCGGGAAGGTTGAAGTGGGTGTGCAAATGTCAAGGCGTCCACCTATCGAATGTTGGGGCTATAAAGGGAACCATAGGTACATAGATTTCCCCCACCAAAATGATAAAACGAGGAATGTCCACCATGTTCAACAAGATGAAACAGTGGAGGACATGGGCAGTAGGATGCCAAGGATCTGTGTAGCCCTAGACAACAAGCAAGCTGAATATCAGTCACACATGATTGAAGTGGAAGGTATGATCAACAACCGTGTCTTTACTATTTTAGTTGATTCGGGGGCTAGACATAGTTATATAGACCCTAGAGTGGTAGAAAGTTTGCATTTGATAAGAATCAAACATGAAAAGTCTTGGTTAGTGCAGCTAGCTACAGGAACCAAGAGGAAATTCATGGAGTTAGTCAAGTCTTGTCCCGTGGACATGAATGGACTGAGCACAAAGGCTGAATTGAACATTTTGCCATTAGGCTCTTATGACTATCTAATTGGGATGGACTGGTTGGACCAACATCATGCCATCTTGGACTGTCACAATAAGGCATTCACTTGCTTATATGAAGAAGGGAATCGGAGAGCAGTCCAAGGGATTCCCAGAGCTGTAGCTATTAGGGAAATCTCATCGATGCAGCTGAAGAAGTTCTATAGAAAAGGTTGTCAATTATGTGTAGCCCATGTAGGGGAAACACCTAAGGACAAGGTGTCAAGTATCGAAGAGTAAGAGGTACTAAAAGAATTCGAGGATGTATTCCAAGAAGTACTTAGACTACCTCCAAAAAGGGATATTGATTTCTCTGTGAACTTGATGCCTGGAGTAGCTCCAGTGTCAAAAGATCCGTACAGGATGAGTACACCAGAGCTGAAAGAGTTGCAATTGTATCTTGAAGAGCCTCTGAAGAAGGGGTATATACGCCCAAGCGTGTTGCCTTGGGGTGCCCCGATCTTGTTCGTAAAGAAGAAGGATGGAACACTGAGATTGTGCATCGATTTCAGGAAGTTGAACAAGGTGACAGTAAAGAATAAGTATCCTCTGCCAAGGATTGAGAACCTCTTCGATCAGTTGAAGGATGCAAAGATCTTTTCGAAAATAGATCTAAGATCGGGATATCACCAGGTAAGGATAAAACATAAATACATCAGCAAGACCGCCTTTAGAACAAGGTATGGTCATTACGAGTTCACAGTGGTGCCATTTGGACTGTCAAATGCACCCGTTGTTTTTATGTGCTTAATGAATGGAGTATTCAGGGACTATATAGATAAGTTTGTGCTTAATGAATGGAGTATTCAGGGACTATCTAGACAAGTTTGGCATAGTCTTCCTAGATGAAATCTTGGTGTATTCCAAGTCGGATGAAGAACATGAGCATCATCTGAGGATGGTGTTGCAGGTGCTAAGAGGGCACCAACTATATTCCATGCTAAGCAAGTGCTCATTTTATCAGGAACGGATCCATTACTTGGGGCATATTATATCGAAGAATGGGATAGATGTAGACCTCGAGAAGATTGAGGCCATTAGAGAATGGTCGGCGCCAAAGAATGTGACGGAAGTTAGATCCTTCATGGGATTGGTTGGTTATTATAGAACATTTATCGAAGGGTTCTCGAGGATAGCTCACCCTATCAATTCCTTACAAAGGAAGGAGAAGAAGTTTCAGTGGACAAAGGATTGTGAGGAAAGATTTATGAGATTGAAGAAATTGTTAACCAGTGCTCCAATATTGAGGATTGCAGATCCAAACAAAGACTTTGTGGTGTGCACAGATGCATGCAAAGAAGGACTAGGAGGAGTCCTTGGTTAGAATGGATTTGTAATCTGTTATGAATCCAGGAAGTTAAAGCAACACAAGAAGAACTATTCCACTCATGACTTGGAGTTGGAAGCCATAGTTCATGCTCTAAATAAATGGAGGCATTACCTCATGGGAAGAAGATTTGAGCTCAGAACTATCCATAATGGTCTGAAATATTTGTTTGATCAACCAACCTTAAACGCTAGAAAAAGTAGGTGGCTGGAATTTCTCTGTGAATACGACTTTGATACCAAGCATATCAAAGGGAAAGAGAATAAAGTGGTTGATGCACTTAGCAGGAGGGTGCATGAACTACATGCTACAACCATTGGCATGTATCATACTGATATTAAAAGCAGAATTTTGGAAGCTGCAAATGTAGATCTGCAATACAGAGAATTAGTAGCAAAGCTATTACAGGGTAAGATGCCACAGAAGGTGGATATTTATAAATTGGGAATATATGGAATATTATTGCACAAGAACATAATTTTTGTACCCAACGTCCAGGACTTGAAACAGATAATTCTGCAGGAGATGCATAATGTGCCTTATATAGGGCACCCTGGATATTAGAAAACCGTGGCAGCGGTCAAGAGCCATTACTTTTGGCCAGGTATGAAGAGAGAGATTGTTGAATACATCACTAGATTTATGGAGTGCCAAAAAGTTAAAGCTGAGCATAGGCACCCAGCAGGGTTGCTACAACCTTTGCCAATTCCTGAATGGAAGTGGGAATTGGTGACAATGGATTTTATTACGGGATTGCCCAGAACAGGCAAGCTGCATGATTCGATCATGGTGGTGGTGGACAAGCTTACAAAAGCTGCCCATTTTATTCCACTGAAAACTAATCACAAGGAAGCAGATGTTGTTGATATTTTCATGAAGGAAGTGGCACAATTGCACAAAATTCCTAAAATAGTCGTGTCCGACAGAGATCTGAAATTCACCTCAAATTTCTAGAAAGGATTGTTCAAAGGATTCGAAACAAATCTGAACTTTAGTACAACTTATCATCCTAAGTCTGATGGACAGACAGAGAGAGTGAACAGAGTGATAGAAGACATACTAAGAATGTATGTGATGGACAAACCATCAAAATGGGAAGACTACCTACACTTGGTAGAATTTACTTACAACAATGGGTATCACGCATCGTTGAAGATGAGCCCATTTGAAGCACTTTATGGAAGAAAGTGCAATACTCCAGTGAGCTGGGATAATCCAGCTGATAGGACAGTAATTGGGCTAGAGTTTCTCAAGGATATGGAGGATCAAATGATAAAAATTAAGCAGAATTTGAAAGCTGCCCAAGACAGGGAGAAAAGTTATGCTGATAAGAACAGAACCCACAGAGAGTTCAAAGTGGGTGATCATGTTTTCCTAAAAGTGAAAGCTAACAGGATTTCCCTAAAGCTGGGAAGTTGTGCCAAGTTGGTAGCCAGATTTTATGGGTCATTTGAAATCCTAAAAAGGATTGGGCAAGTTGCATATATGCTTTCATTACCTACATCCATGACTGTGCATAATGTGTTTCATGTTTCATTTCTTAAGAAATATATACCTGATGCTAATCATGTTATCGATTGGAATGTGATTCAGGTGGAGCAAGAAGGTGTCCTGCAAGTGCATCCTATGCGCATATTGGACAAGAAAAGAAAACAACTCCAGAATCAATCTATAGGGTTTGTAAAGGTCCAATGGACCTAGTACAATCCTAAGGACACGACATGGGAACATGAAGATACTATGCGGGCAGAATACCCGCATCTTTTTGAAGATTTTGGAAATCTTGCAGATATTTTGTGAAAGTTGCATTGAGGACAGTGCAAAAATAAGGGGAGGGGATTGTAATGTCCCCAAGGCCGTGACCTGTTGTAAATCATGTTTACGAATTTTAACGCTTGTTTATGAACTATAATTCAAGTTTATTAGGCTGGTGAGTTGAGCTTTGATAAGCTTAGAGGCTTATGTATGTATTAGGCCGGAGAGCCTAAGTATCAAAGGCTAGGAGCCTGTTGTTCTAAATGTAACTATGCACTCTGTTAATAAAATATAAACACCGCTGCGTGTAGACCGACCATGAAGAAAGAATGATGGGGAACTAAGTCTCCATAAGGTTGGGCAAGGAGAGGAGGCTAAGTGTTGGGCATAAGGGGGGGAGGGCTAAGCTAGGGGGGTTACCTCTAAAGGGGATAATAATTATTATTATTTTCCTAAAATGATTAAAGTGAGCATTGGTCGAGTGTGTTCCCAAGTGCTGCAAAAGGAATGTATGCATATGGAGAGCATGCAGCTCCAGGGAGACAGGTGTCGACCTGGGCTCATGCAAATAAAATTGGAAAATCCAAACCTTGGGGGGGTTGGCTCCTCATTCTGTCTTACTCTATCGAGAAGAGTCGTGTGATCCTTGGCATTTGATCTGGGATACCCTCACACAGCTCTGAAAACTCAAGAATCGAGATGTCTTCCTAAAATCCGAAACATCCTCCGTCTGATTTCATTTTTTGATCTGCGTTTGTCCTTGGCATACCTATACATTGTTGAGAGAACTAGTCGGGAGGGAAAGGTTGACCTATGAGTTCCTAAACCTAGTCTATATTCCTTTGTAGAGCCGAATCCGTACCTAAACTATCTATGGGTTGCCACTCTCCTGAGTGGAATTGTGTTGTTGTTATCCTCACTGTGCAGGAATTGAGTCAGAACGGGTTGAAGAATCAGGTTGTCGGATTGTGGTTGAAGAGGCGGGTTGTTAGGCCTCTGAGCGACTCTCTCCAGGTGAGACAGTGCACAGAGGAAGGAGAGAACTCCTGGAAGGAGCCTTGTAGCTGCCATAGAGCTCGGAGATTTCCGGTCTAGTCTGTTGCTGAAGCCCAAGGCAAGGGAGGTTAGCAGTCGAAGGAGTGTCTAGGTGACAATGAAGGTGTATACTTTTGGGGTGGAACGGGCATGTGGGGAAGGAGTGTCTATGATTTGTGGGCATAAGTGGCTCCTGGGAGAGAATCCCCCCTCTTTTACTGTGTGTCTTCCTGTAAACCGTGCCTAGCCTAGGATTCCTTGCCCAGTGGAACTTAGTCCCATCTCGGGGATGACCTACTGCTGAGAGTGATGAGCAGCATGTTATAAGGCTGGGAGGTTCGTGGAAGATCTGCACGCAGTTGGTGGCATGTGACAGATTCAAATATAAGTGTCCCTATGTTTTATAATTATGTAATTAATTAAATTGCTTACCTGTGATTCTTGCATTGTTATCATGTATTCCGCTATAATCATGAATTATTTTTATTTCCATTAATTCTGAAATGCCAGTAGTAATTATGTGCTTAACTATAATTAATCATTTTAAATTCATTAGAATGCATAATATGTTACAGAAGTGATTTCCACGTAGTAGCATTGGCCCGACCCGTGGGAGTGATGGTCAGGGACGTTACATTGGCGAGTGCGAGAACAAATTAGAATTTCCTCGGAGTGTAAATAAATGGAAGAGGCGTGGATTACTTCCAGACTAGAGAACGAAAGAGAAGGAATGAACATTTCCTTGGGAGTTGAAGGAACGAACTCCAATGGACACGGAAAAGAGATGGATAGGAAGGGCATATGATGAAAATCATTGAAAGATTACAGAAGGATGCCCAGGTTGGCCGAGCTGATAGCCAAAATCTCATGAAAGACAAGGATAAACAGGGAGAATTCAACTTAAGGTTGTTAAAGAGCATGGAAAGAATCGAAAAGAGATTGGAAAAAGAAAGTAACTCAAGCAAAACAGAGAGTTGCAGGACACATGAGGGGAAAATAAGATCTAGGAGTGATAGCAGACATCGTCGTCGCTACCCAAAGAATTCCAATAAGGAAGCACATAGTAATTCCAACTCATCCCCTACCAGAAAGCATAGGAGATCTAGGATGGATGAATTGAAGGGGGAAATGAACAAGATCAAGCCTCCAACATTTGGGGGAAGATGTCGAAACTTGGTTTCTTGGTATGAGGAAATACTTTCAACTGCAAAGGGAAGGATTTCCATGTATCAACTGAAGGGAAAGGCATCCATGTGGTGGGATCAACTTGTGCAGCTGCAGCACATCAGAGAAAAAATCATCACATGGAAAGAATTCAAGAGGTATTTCGAGAAGAAATACTTAACTAAAAGATATTATGACAGAAAGATGAAAGAGTTCTTTGAACTCAAGCTGGACAACATGACCATTGATGAGTATGAATGAAAGTTTTTGGAATTACTGAAGTATGTTCCGTTCATCAAAGATGAGTCTGTCAAGATTCAGAGGTACCTGAGTGGGTTACCGCCTTCTATTGGGGATAAGATTCAGTATGATGACCCAAAGACTATCAAAGAAATGGTAAGGAGAGCAAAGTGATTATTTGAAAAACAAAGAGAGAAGCCTACCTTTTGGAAGGCTTGGGATGACCAGAAAAATTTCAAGAAAGAACATAGGCAGAAGGGAAATAAACCACCCTTTTTTAGAAACATTCCTCAAGGACAGTCGTCTTTTAGAGAGCCCAGGAAGGTTGAAGTGGGTGGGAAAATGTCAAGGCCGCCACCGATTGAATGTTTGGGTTGTAAAGGGAACCATAGGTACAGAGATTACCCCCACCGAGATGATAAAATGAGGATTGTCTACCATGTTCAGCAAGTTGAAACAATGGACGACATGGGCAGTAGGATGCCAAGGATCTATCTAGCCCTAGACAACGAGCAGGTTGAATATTAGTCACACATGATTGAAGTGGAAGGTATGATCAACAACCATGCCTTTACTATTTTAGTTGATTCAAGGGCTAGCCATAGTTATATAGACCCTAGAGTGATAGAACGTTTTCATTTGATAAGAAGAAAACATGAAAATTCTTGGTTAGTGCAGCTAGCTATGGGAACCAAGAGGAAAGTCACAGAGTTAGTCAAGTCCTATCATGTGGACATGAATGGACTGAGCACGAAGGTTGAATTGAAAATTCTACCATTAGGCTCCTATGACTGTCTAATTGGGATGGATTGGTTGGACCAGCACCATGCCATCTTGGACTGCCGCAATAAGGAATTCACTTGCTTAGATGAAGAAGGGAATCAGAGAGCAACCCAAGGGATTCCCAGAGCTGTATATATCAGGGAAATCTCAACGATGCATCTGAAGAAGTGCTACAGAAAAGGTTGTCAAGTATTTGCAACCCATGTAGGGAAAACACCTAAGGACAAGATGTCAAGTGTCGAAGAGTATGCGGTACTAAATGAATTAGAATATGTATTCCAGGAAGTACCTAGACTACCTCCAAAAAGGGATATCGATTTCTCTGTGAACTTGATGCCTGGAGCAACTCCAGTGTCAAAAGCTTCGTACAGGATGAGTACGCCAGAACTGAAAGAGTTGCAATTGCAGCTTGAAGAGCTTCTGAAGAAGGGGTATATACACCCAAGCGTTTCACCTTGGGGTTCCCCAGTCCTGCTCGTAAAGAAGAAGGATAGAACACTAAGATTTTGCATCGATTTCAGGCAGTTGAACAAGGTGACGGTAAAGAACAAGTATCCTCTGCCAAGGATTGATGACCTCTTCGATCAGTTGAAGGATGCAAAGATCTTTTCGAAAATAGATCTAAGATCAGGATATCACCAGGTAAGGATAAAATATGAAGACATCAACAAGACTGCCTTTAGAATAAGGTATGGTCATTATGAGTTCACAGTGGTGTCGTTTGGATTGTCAAATGCACTCGTTGTTTTTATGTGCTTGATGAATGAAGTATTCAGGGACTATCTAGACAAGTTTGTCATAGTCTTCCTGGATGACATCTTGGTGTATTCCAAGTTGGAAGAAGAACATGAGCAGCATCTGAGGATGGTGTTGCAGGTGCTAAGAGGGCACCAACTGTATGCCAAGCTGAGAAAGAGTTCATTTTATCAGAAACGGATCCATTAAATGGGGCATATTATATCGAAGGATGGGATAGTTGTAGACCCCGAGAAGATTGAGGCCATTAGAGAATGGTCAGCGCCAAAGAATGTGACGGATGTTAGATCCTTCATGGGATTGGCTGGTTATTACAGAAAAATTATCAAAGGGTTCTCGAGGATATCTCACCCTATCACTTCCTTACAAAGGAAGGAGAAGATGTTTCAGTGGACAGAGGATTGTGAGGAAAGATTTCATAGATTGAAGAAATTGTTAACTAGTGCTCCAATATTGAGGATTGTAGATCCAAATGAATATTTTTTGGTGTGCACAGATGCATGCAAAGAAGGACTGAGAGGAGTCCTCAGTTAGAATGGATTCGTAATCTGTTATGAATCCAGGAAGTTAAAGGAACACAAGAAGAACTATGCCACTCATGACTTGGATTTGGCAGCCATAGTTCATGCTCTAAAGAAATGGAGGCATTACCTCATGGAAAGGATATTCGAGTTCAGAACAAACCATAACGGTCTAAAAATTTGTTTGATCAGCTAACCTTAAACGCTAGACAAAGTAGGTGGCTAGAATTTCTGTGTGAATACAACTTTGATATCAAGAATATCAAAGGGAAAGAGAATAAAGTGGTTAATGCACTCAGCAGGAGGGTGCATGAACTACATGCTACAGCCATTAGCATGTATCAAACTGATATTAAAAGCAGAATTTTGGAGGTTGCAAATGCAGATCTACAGTATAGAGAAATAGTAGCAAACCTACAGCAGGGTAAGATGCCACAGAAGGTGGATATTTATAAATTGGGAATAGATGAAATAATGTTGCACAAGAACATAATTTTTGTACCCAACGTCCAAGACTTGAAACAGATAATTTTGCAGGAGATGCATAATGTGCCTTATGCAGGGCACCCTAGATATCAGAAAACCATGGCAGCAGTCAAGAGCCATTAATTTTGGCCAAGTATGAAGAGAGAGATCACTGAATACATCGCTAGATGTATGGAGTGCCAGAAAATTAAAGCTGAGCATAGGCACCCAACAGGGTTGCTGCAACCTTTGCCCATTCCTGAATGGAAGTGGGAAGTGGTGACAATGGATTTTATTATGGGATTGCCCAGAACAAGAAAGTTGCATGATTCGAACATGGTGGTGGTGGACAAGCTTACAAAAGATGCCCATTTTATTCCACTGAAAACTAATCACAAGGCAACAGATGTTGTTGATATTTTCAAGAAGGAAGTGGCACGATTGCACGGAATTCCTAAAACAATCGTGTCTGACAGAGATCTGAAATTCACCTCGAATTTCTGGAAAGGATTGTTCAAAGGATTCGAAACGAATCTGAACTTTAGTACAGCTTATCATCCTAAGTCTGATGGACATATGGAGAGAGTGAACAGAGTGATAGAAGACATATTGAGAATGTATGTGATGGACAAACCATCAAAATGGGAAGACTACCTACACTTGTTAGAATTCGCTTACAACAATGGGTATCAAGCATCGTTGAAGATGAGCCCATTTGAATCACTTTATGGAAGAAAGTGCAATACTCCAGTGAGTTGGGATAATCTAGCTGATAGGACAGTAGTTGGGCCAGAGTTGCTCAAGGAGATGGAGGACCAAATGATGAAAATTAAGGAGAATTTGAAAGCTTTCCAAGATAGGGAGAAAAGTTATGCTGATAAGAACAGAACCCACAGAGAGTTCAAAGTGGGTGATCATGTTTTCCTGAAAGTGAAAGCTAACAGGAGTTACCTAAAACTGGGAAGTTGTGCCAATTTGGCAGCCAGATTTTGTGGGCCATTTGAAATCCTAAAAAGGATTGGGCCAGTTGAATATATTCTTGCATTACCTGCATCCATGACTATACATAATGTGTTTCATGTTTCATTGCTTAAGAAATATATACCTGATGCTAATCATGTTATCGATTGGAATTTGATTCAGGTGGAGCAAGAAGGTGTCATGCAAGTGCGTCATGTGTTCATATTGGACAGGAAAAGCAAACAGCTCCGGAATCGAGCTATAGGTCTTGTAAAGGTCCAGTGGACTTGGTACAATCCTAAGGACGTGACATGGGAGCATGAACATACTATGCGGGCAGAATAGCCACATTGTTTTGAAGATTTTGGAAATCTTGCAAATACTATGTGAAAGTTGCACTGAGGACAGTGAAAAAATAAGGGGAGGGGATTGTAATGTCCCCAAGGCCAAGCCCTATTGTAAATCATGTTTACGAATTTTAAAGCTTGTTTATGAACTATAATTCAAGTTTATTAGGATGGTAAGCCAAGTTTTGATAAGCTGAGAGGCTTGTGTATGTATTAGGCTGGAGAGCCTAAGTATCAAAGGTCAGGATCCTATTGTTGTAAATGTAACTATGCACTTTGTTAATAAAATATAAACACTGTTGCGTGTAGACCGACCACGAAGAAAGAGTGATGGGGGACTAAGTCTCCATAAGGCTGGGAAAGGAGAGGAGGCCAAGTGTTGGGCATAGGGGAGGGGATAAGCTAGGGGGATTACCTCCAAATGGGATAATAATTGTTATTATTTTCCTAAAAAGATTAAAGTGAGCATTGCTTGGGTGTGGTCCCAAGTGCTGGGAAAGGAACATATGCATTTGGAGAGCATGAAGCTCCAGGGAGACAGGTGTCGACCTGGGCTCATGCAAATAAAATTGGAAAATCCAAACCTCGAGGGGGTTGGCTCCTCATCCTGTCTTACTCTGTCGAGAAGAGCCAAGTGATCCTTGGCGTATGATCTGGGATACCCTCACGCAGCTCTGAAAACCAAAGAATCGATATGTCTTCCTAAAAGCCGAAACATCCTCCGTCTGATTCTGTTTTTTATCCACGTTTATCCTTGGCATACCTATACATCATTGAGAGAACTGGTTGGGAGGGAAAGGTCGACCTATGAGTTCGTGGACCCAGTCTATCTATCTTTGTAGAGACGAATCCGTACCCAAATTTTCTGTGGGTTGTTGCTTTCTGTTCTCCTAAGTGGAATTGTGTTGTTGTTATCCTCACTATGCAGGAATTGAGTTGGAAGGGATTGAAGAACCAGGTTGTTAGGTCGTGGTTGAAGAGGTAGGTTGTTAGGCCTATGAGCGACTCTCTCCAGGTGAGAGAGTGCATGGAGGAAGGAGAGAGCTCCTAGAAGGAGCCCTGTAGCTGCCACAGAGCTCAGAGATTTCTGGTCCGGTCTGTTGGTGAAGCCCAAGGCAAGGGAGGTTAGCAACCGAAGGATTGTCTAGGTGACAGTGAAGGTGTATACTCCTAGGGTGGAACATGCATGTGAGGAAGAAGAGTCTGTGAGAAGTGGGCATAAGTGGCTCCTGGGAGAGAATCCTCCCTCTTTTACTATGTGTCTTCCTGTAAACCATGCCTAGCCTAGGATTCCTTGCCCGGTGGAGCTTAGTCCCAGCTCAGGGGTGACCTGCTGATGAGAGTTATGAGCAACATGGTCTAAGGCTGGTAGGTTCATGGAAGGTCTACACGCAGTTGGTGGCATGTGACAGATTCAAATATAAGTGTCCCTATGTTTTATAATTCTGTAATTAATTAAATTGCATACCTGTTATTCTTGCAATGTTATCATGTATTCTGCTGTAATCATGAATTATTGTTATTTCCATTAATTCTGAAATCCTAGCAATGATTCTGTGTTTAACTATAACTAAGTGTTTTAAATTCATTAGAATGCATAATATGTTACAGAAGTGTTTTCCGCGTAGTAGCGTTGGCCCGACCTGTGGGAGTGATGGTCAGGAACGTTACAGTGTGAAGGGGTTAGACTTGGAGAGGGTCTGAGAAGAGCCTGGAAGCTATAAAGAGGGCCAAGGAGGTGCTATATGGGTGTGATTTTCCTTGGATCTCTGTCATTCAAGATTTTTGTTGCCAAGTCTATTATGATTTTGGAATCTCCTTCAATGATCAAATAGGTGAGGTTTTGATCTAGTGCCATTTTCACTCCTTTGATAAGACCCC
This sequence comes from Picea sitchensis, assembly GCA_010110895.2. Lineage (NCBI taxonomy): Eukaryota > Viridiplantae > Streptophyta > Pinopsida > Pinales > Pinaceae > Picea > Picea sitchensis. The sequence continues at coordinate 20,185 of SNQJ01S0079285.1, read as the reverse complement.
AAAGCTCTGCAGAATTGTTGGTGTCGCATCCAAGATTTTATACGATGAGGCTTTGAATTTGGCCTAAGTTGTTTCATATGACTGTGCCATAGCCCGAGTGTCCTGGATTTCCTTTTGATGCACCATCAAATTTGACCTTATGGAATCCTTCCAAGGAGAGGAGCCACTTAGAGGTACTGGGGGATTTTGAAAAAAGGGGGGGCTACTGAGGAGGGCTGGAGTGTGTAAACGAGAAGCCCTGGGAGTTAAGGAGCGAGAGCTCACCTAGGTCAATTAGGAATTCTTCCTTGGTCCATGATTGCAGCTCAAGATTTTCCTGGAGATGCAAGAGGATTGTGTTCTAGAGGAGGGTGGGAGTAGATGGTTAGGAGTGAAAGATTTTTTTGTTTCTCTCTTTCCATAGTTTCCAAACTATGAAGTCTGGTAAGATTTGTCAGGTTCTGTTCAGGATAGGACTTTTCAAGGAGCCGGAGCCCTAGTCCCTGATGGTGCTTGTGATGTTGGTTTTAACTTGTTTGGTTCTTCTAAAGAACTGAGTAGTTTAGTTCTAGATGTTCTCACTGAGTGGACAGTTATTTAAGAGGTGTTCCATGGTTTCTGCCTAGAGATGGCAAAGATGGAAGATCGAGGGGTTGATGAACCCTCATTTTTGAAGATTGTCTTAGGTTAAGATCTTGTTCTGAAGTAGAATCCAGAGGAAAGTAGAGATTTTGGGCTAGAGTTTTGATTTCCATATTGTTGTCTAGATGCTATCTTTCTGAAGGTTGTGGAATTTATCCTAAAGGGTGTATCCCTCCTTGAGAGTGAAGCTTCCATGAGGTGTGTATCCCCATCTGAGAATGTCTTAGTCTGTGCTTTTCTGGATTCACCTTTGGGTTGTGGCTTGTTTCCAGTGCTGCAGGTCACAGTCCATTGCCACTTGGAGTTCCTGATGAGTAGATTTCCATCTTCGCGAGGGAGAGCTGTTGGGGGTATCTATCCAAAAATCTGCCACTTTGAGAGTGGCAAGATCTTGAATGTGATTTTTGTAGGATTGTAGATTTTCTTCTAGTTGTAGGGGTAGCATTTGTTGCTAGGAATCCATCCAGAATAGGGCAATTTGTCCGTTGTGAACTTCCCATAAGGCATGTTCCTGTATGAGTGGTCGGTTTTTCCAGACCGCATTCCAGATGTTGGAGCCTTGGATTTGCTCCTACATTCTTATGAGTTGATTTTGATGCATGTTTGGGGAATATTTTCATTTCCAGAGTTTTGCCCAGATCTCTACTGGTGTTTTGATCCATCTCCACCAAATTCTTTCTCCCGTGGTGCTATTTAATTTTCCAGGGTCCCGAAGGCCCAGACCACCTAAAGATTTGGGCTTGCAAACTTTGTCCCAGCTGACAAGGGCCCATTTTTTGTTCAGGTTGTGTCCATGTCAGAGAAATTTTCTTTACAGATTCCTTATTTTCTTTATGACAGATTGGGGGGCAGCTAGGGCTGAGAAGAGGTAAGATGGGATGGCTTGGAGGACTGACTTTAAGAGAACCAATATGGCTGGGAGGTTGAGGGAGTGAAAGGTCTAGTTGCTAATGCGGTTGGTGATGGAGAGTAGGAGGGAATCCCAAGAGATGTTTTTGGCTGTTAAATCAGAGAGAGGGAGTCCCAGGTAGCGAGAGGGAGGAGTGCAAACAGGGGTATTCAAAAGTTGAGAAAGGTGTTGTTGGATTGCTACAGGAGTATTACAAAATAAGAGATGCGATTTGGCAAGATTGAAGGTGGTGTCGGAGGCTTCGCTGAAGTCAGAGAGGATGGAACTTAGTTTAATTTCTTCTTGAGCGGTGGGGGAGTTCATTAGTAGTGTGTCATCGAAAAATTGGCTATAGGAGGCTGTCGGTTGTAACCCATGAAGAGGGAGGCCTTGGAGGGATCCATTTTGAATTGAGGCCTTGATATAGCATCCTAGACCTTCAGCCATTATGACAAAAAGGAAAGGGGAGAGAGGGTCACCTTGCCTTATTCCTCTTGAGGGGGATAAGGGTTGAGAGGGGACACCATTGACAAGGATCAAGAAAAAGGTTGAGGAAATGAGGTTCATTATCCAAGATATCCAATCCTTGTTGAAACCAAAAGCCAATAGGAGAGGTTTCATGTATTTCCATCTTAATTTGTCAAAATATTTTGAAAGGTCAAGTTTTAGAAGAATACCTGGAGTGCGGGTGATTTTGAGAGAGTGAATGATTTCATGGACAAGTATGACGTTGTCCATGATTTGCCTTCCTTCGACATATCTTGATTTATCCTTGGAGATGATGAAGGGGAAAATTGGTTTAAGTCTTAGAGCTATGACCTTGGAAATGACTTTGTAGATTACATTGCAAAGAGCTATGGGTCTGAAATTCTTTGGATTAGTGACCCTTTCTTCTTTGGGAATTAGAGTGAAGAAAGTGTCATTTAGTGCTGGAAGAACTTTGCCTGAGCTGTAAGATTCCTCCACCAGCTACCACACTTCCTCCCTTAGCATAGGCCAGCAGGAGTGGAAGAAGTCTGTCGTGAAACCATCTGGACCTGGAGCCTTGCCTATGGGTAACTCTTGAATAGCCTAATCCACTTCTGCTTGCATTATTGTTGTCATGAGAGCCTCATTCTATTATTGGGTGATTATAGTTGGGATATTATGGGTCCCCTGCTCTATTGCTAAGGTGAGGTCCACATTGGGTTTTGAGAGGAGTTCCTTGCAAAAGTATGTCAACTCGTGTGTTACTTCCTGATGAGTTAACAGGGTGTTTCCTTGCGAGTCATCCAGCTTTGTGATGCAATTGATGAGGCATCTATGGATCATGGAACAGTGGAAGAATTTGGTGTTTTTCTCTCCCTCATTGAGGCATTGAACCCGCGATTTATGTCTCCATAGGATTTCTTCCTTCTTGTGTCTTTCTTTTAGTTTCCTTTTGAGTTCATTCTCCTCTTGTTGCTGAGTGATTGTATATCCTGCATGAATGATTTGTCCCTAAAGGTTCTCTAGTTTCTGTTCCAACATTTTCCTTTCTTGGAAAATGTTCCCAAAGACTTCTTTATTCCATTTGTGCACCCGTTGTTTGAAATATTAGAGTTTTTGTTGAAAGCAATACATTTTTGTACCTTTCTATGTTTTCGCATTGATCCATCAGTGACGGGCTAACTCCTGGAAATTTGGATGGGAGAGAAAAAATGTCTCAAATCTGAAGGGTTTAAGCTTCGGGGTAGCAATAGTGTCAACCCAGAGTTGAATCGGCCAGTGGTCTGAGCCTGCATTTGGGAGGATGTTGGAATCTACTGGGGGACCTTCCAGAAGGAGAGTTTCCGAGTTGAGGAAGCAATCAAGCCTGCATGCTATTTGTTGGTGACCTGATCTTTTGTTGGTCCAAGTGTAGGTATCGTTTCCATTTTCAATATCTACCGATATGAGGTTTTCTATAAGTTCCTAGAATTTAGCATTGTCCTGCTCCAGGCGCTTTTTCCCCTCTCGTTTCTCCTCCAGTGTGAGAATCATGTTGAATTTTCCCCCTATTATCCATCTCTTTCCTTCTGCTAAAGAACTTAGGTAAGCTAGGTTCTGAAGAAAGAGGTATTTGTCTTGGTTGTTCTGCAATCCATAGGCATTTGTGATAATTCCCTCCTTGTCCGAACCAATGGCTATGTAGTGCATTGTGATGGTGCATCGGGTGGAGAGGCCTTGATTGAGGATGAATGTAGCAGGATTCCATAGGATGACCAGGCCTCCTAAAGCCCCTTTTGAGTCTGTTTGATAAGATTCACAGTTGTGCCAACATCTTTTGATGATATCTTTTGCAGTTTTCCCTGCACATTTTGTCTATTGTATCAAGAATATATTAGGGTCTTCCATTTTGATGCAGTTTCGAAGAATCCTTTGTTTGGATATTCCATTTGTGCCTCTGATATTCCAGGTGAGGATATTCATAGTTAACAATTTGGTGGGTGGGAAAAGGAGCTCTCTGAGAGCTTGTGAATCTGTCCCGAGTTGATCATATAATTTCCCGCCTCCTTTATTAGTTGATGAGCCAATTTTTTGCCCCTTCACTTGTTTTCTTTTGGGTGTTTTCTTGGATCTTGGTTTGGGTCTGTGCTTATCCCCAACCTAGATGTATGCCCTGCTGATGAGTCTAGAAATACTTTGTGAACTTTCCTGAGTTGGTCCTCTGGTAAGGTTTGGAGATCCTTCTTGTTGATTGCTTCCTCTAACCTATCTAGGTTGATTTTTTCTAGGTCCTACTCATCCATTTCCATGACTATGTCTTCCTCTCTTTTCGATTCTTTCCCTGAGACTGGGTGAGTCTGTCAATCTGCTTGGTTTGTTGGGGTTTGATACTCTTGTGACGGCTGATATTCCTTGTGCTTGATGGGATCTTTCCCCGTGGTCTTGTGGGGGTTTTCCACCTCTTCTGCTTTTGGGAGGCGGTTAAGGGCTTCAAATGAATTATTATTTGGGTTACTTTTTCCATTGTTGGTTGTGGGCTTCTTCTGCGCTTGTCTCCTTCGATTTTGAACCTGGTTAAATCCTTCCTTTGGTTTCTCTTCAGCTTCCCTCTTGGGGGGGGCATTGAGAGGGAAATCTCTGAAAAGGTGTCCATGTTCATGGCATTTCCGACATCTGAAAGGGATGTGTTCATAGTCTATGGTTTGGATCCATTCCTCATCTTGGTATTCTAATGTAACTGTGCCTGGAAGAGATTTGGAGATGTTCATATAGACACATATCCTTTCATAAGAGGTGTATTTTCTCAGTTTGGTAGATTCGGAAGATTTGACATATTTACCCAGGGTATTGCCTATGCCAAATAAAATTTCCTCTAACCAAAACTCTTGGGGTAGTGAATAAAGGTGAATCCATATCGGTGCATATGTGAAGTTTTCCTTTTCTAGGCAGAAGCGTAGGTAGAGGTCGACCGAGTTATAGAAATATGGTCCCCCTTCAAGATCATGTCCTTGTCCTCCAGGTTGTAGAATATTATTGTGAAGAAACCTTTGGATCTTAGTTGGAACTCATAGTCTCCCTTGGGGCTCCACCACGCCTTGATCTAACGAGCTAGGTCCTTTTCTGAGAGACAGAGACCTAGGAATTTTCCTATGAGGGTATGGTCTCGCATGAACTACATATGCTCCCCTATCCTGGTGGTTTTGATGGCGTACTTGGGCACAACTGGGCCTTGGGGAATACATTTGATGGGTATCCAGGCCCGAGCTACTTTTGGATGCGAGGAATCAACATCTGTGTTCGATTATTTGCTTATATCCATTCAACATCCATGTTCGATTATTTGCTTATATCCATCTCTTCCTACATATATTGGTCTCATAAGTGAAATGGCAGTCTGGGATGGCCTACGCGACTGCTAAGTTCTATGGATTGTTCATGCATGACAAGAGTTTGTGATGGAGGGGACTTTGTTCCCATTCTTTGAGTAAGGTCGAAGGTGTTTGAGGCGGTCAGAGTTGCAGGGTTGATGTAATCAACGTGTACCAAGGGAGTCAGAGAAGGTTTGGGCAGGCAGGAATCGGGAGCATGAAAAAACCCTAAAAGTTGCAGAGATCCTTTTCTATTTGTTTCCTTTTTTCTTAATATTAATATTATTTTAAGGGGTAAGTTAAAAATAGATAAATTCAAGTTTCACCTCGACTCGTTCATTTTTTGAATTGTGATAATTTGGGTTTTCTTAAAATAAGCTAAAATCTTCAAGGACAAAGTACCATGGTCAAAATCCCATCAATCAAGTGGAACCATAAGTTTCATCATAATTCCTACTTAATGTGGGGCATAATTTCAACTGAAAAATAATTGCGTTTGTCCAATTTTTAACTTTATATCCGTGTGTATATTTTTATTACTCATAAATATTATTTTTGTAATGTTTATTTAAATTCATTTTTAAATTATGTACCTCGACTTTTCTTTCATTTTGATTTGTTAGTTTTATGTTACATTACATATATGTTATGCATCTCATTTGCACTACATTGTAGATTGCATCTTGCTTCTCTCACTGCAACAAATTACTCAGTTGTGTTTTGTAAAAAACTCGAATTTTAATTGTGTTAGAGTTTTGATACTCGGTTCCAAAAACAAGTTATTACATATTCCTATATCTAGGCCCATTTGGGACCTCTGGTCTTACCATTGCATTACTCTATTAGATAGTAAGAGATAGATAGATCTTATTGGTGTTTTAAGGAAGTATATATCTTCTATAATCGTGAACTTATGTTTTCCTTAGAGTGCATGGTGGTGTATTATTCATTTTTTCTTGATCGTAAATGTTAAGAGAAATTACTCTTGACATTTTTTTCTTAAAATATGTAATTGACTTTAACCCTTTTTTTATCTTCCGAGAAACCAATGACTCGCCATCATATACCTCATCAATTAAGGTTATAGAATCCAAACCAACTACCATTATAAACCATCTTAACCTCTTAGAAATGGTACAAGAAACTATGAATTGGAGGTGGACATTATCAACCTCCCACTCGAAAACACTTGGTAGAGACCAATCGATTTACCCAACTAAATTTATTAAAAAAAAACTAAACTTTAGGTAATATCTTTTCTATCCTGAAGCAAATTTGATAAGTGATAAACATTACTATTTACATTAAATCTTTACATTGAATAATGGTTGAAACCAAAATCCATCGTACAAACTGTGCAAATTCAAACCCAACCATATTAGTCTCGATGAACTTTAATATTATACTTTATCATTTATTAAAGATGTGTTTTAAGTAATTTTTAAATATCATTGCACTTCATATTCCACAATAGAGAGGCCAAATTCCCATCAACATCAACTTCCTACTTGTAAGCATCATAATTTCACATGGAATGGCAGACCCCACCTATGAGTGCCCCTTATCCCATACCTTTTATTTTTATTGGTGTCTCCACATAATAAATGAATATGTGGTAGGTATTGGTATATTTATGTCCTCAGATCGATTCACGCTACACTCACTCAAAGGATTTTCATTCTATGGCATGTGTGAGATTCTCTACTTGGTGGGGAGTGGTATCTTGAGGGAGAAATGTGTATATAATATCTACCAAAATGGTTTCTTGAGGGAGCAATAAGAGGACCATGATACCACAAGAGGGGAAGAGGAAGATGGTTTGTGGGGTGATTTGACCTTGTCTTTTGTCCTTTGGGAGTAATTACCCTTTTTTTGACACTTGAATCCGTCAGGACCGAAATGACAATCTCACGAGGATATGAATCCTCCTGTGTTTGTATAGAGGTGGTACTCCTCTTTGGCTTATGGTATTCTTTTAATAACTTTAAATATATAAATAATATAGGACCTTGAGATAGTCCACTCTTTATACTCAAAGAAAGATAAAAATGAAAAAATATCAAAGATTTATTTAAGAGAATTCATGAGAAATGACCAAGAACCTCACACATCACACATTGCATAAAATAAACACAATTTCCTCACATCCATCATAGTGAAAATAAAGATTTTTGATCACACATAAAAATAAAAGAAGATGGTCCAGACGCATAAGAGAACGTTGATAGAGTAAACACATGTATAGCTCAAAAGAAGAATATGATAGACCAATTTCAAATATTTTATACTCAAAACTCAGAGTTATAAAACACCGTCAAAACTGATCCCGACATAGTTCTCTTGGGATTTCTCAAAAATAATAAAGTTTGTTACAACACTTTGAAATTTAAAGGTGTTTGTCTAGAGGACTGGGATTAGGGCTCCCGTGGACCATAAAAGTAAACATAAACAGGAACTAAAATGTAAAAGGAAGAAGGTGGGTGGACGCAGAGCAACAAGATATGGAAAGAAAACAAAGATAAAGTTATCAGATTTTAGTTAAACCTTTCTATTCAAAGATGTGAAATAACTGGATGAAAACTGATAAGGAAAGAAAAATGTGACCAACATGGACTTACTATGATGGTATCTCTCCCCTTTTAATTTGCTTGCTGCTGCTCTTTTATCCTCCTTGCTGACGGTTTCTGGAACTGTCTCAACTATTGTTTCTTGGCCTTCTTTAGTTAAGTTATCAATTTCTCTTTTAAACCAATATTCAATGTATTTTTTTATGGGCCTGTTATCTCCTCAAATAAATCAATCGAGTTATGTCATTTTAGGTGATAGGATGTCTTTTAAAAAAAAAATACATTTTTAATTTTTTTTAAAGCTCATTTTTTAGAGCTCTATGCATGTAATAAAGTTAGAATAAACTTTCGTTTAGTTTTTATTTCATCTAATTCAAATCTCAGGTTTCGGTGGTTGTTATAACCCTAATTTGCACCAAACATGCTTACCTGGCATCAGGCCATCTCAGATTCCTTTTTTGCCAAAGCACTGCTAAACAACTCTTCTTAAAAACCTCTTTTATAAGGGCCCATGCACCCTACTCCATTACTAAACGCGTGTACATGCTAGCTGACCCAAAACAGCCCGCCTGTACCTACAAAAGCACAAAAAAAAGGAAAGTTGTTGACGGAACACACAGCTTTGGGTAAGTTAACTAAACCTTCCAGCCATGCATGGCCGAGGGTTTAGTTAACTTACCCAAAGCTATGTGTTCCGTCGGAAACTTTCCTTTTTTTCATGCTTTTGTAGGTACACGTGGGTTGTTTTGGGTCAGCTAGTGTGTACACGCGTTCAGTAGTGGAGTAGGGCGCATGGGCCCTTATAAAAGAGGTTTTTAAGAAGAGTTGTTCAGCAGTGCTTTGGAAAAAAAGGAATCTGAGATGGCATGATGCCAGGTAAGCATGTCTGGTGCAAATTAGGGTTATAACAGTGGCTTAGGCGAACATTTCGGTTGTTCATTAGCCACCGAAAGCCTTAGCTTTCGGTAGCTTAAACAAAGAAACTCGGGGCTATTTTAACCACCGAAATCGCAGGAGCGGGGGAGGAGTCATCACATCCTTTCACATGTTTAAATAATCGGGTTTGAAGTTCTATAATTGCACTTAGCCGCCGAAAAGATAGGAGAACGAACCGTTCATGACCGGGAGTTGATCTCTACATGATATAGAGAATATTTTCGGATCGTTGTTTCATCAAACTACATGGTTACATACCTCTCAGTGATCAACCATGATTGTTTCAAATCACAAGATGCTCTTTCGCATCCCTTTTAATCAACACCAAGATATGATGCTCACCTCATTTTTCTCGTCCCTATCACAGCCAGGCCGAATCTCCCTAAGTTTACACTGTGTAACTTTTCACCAAAATCCAATTTTTCAATCGCAGATGTACAGGAGCATAGCGACAGATGAAGAAAGGAGGATCAACTCTGAGGAAAGAGATTGATGACATCAGTTACTTGGAATCGCACCTGGAGGTATGCCAATTGTTCAGGGATGCAGGTTGTTATATTTTTTGTAAAAAATTACAGAGTTCTCACCAACAGGTAGCAGAAGCCTTTGCCATGAATTTTGATGGAAGGAAAGTAGTCATCAGTCGATATGAATTCGAGGCGGACGAAGCCCTCATAGCCGAGGTAACAGAGCTTCCCAGGATTGGAGAAAAATGGTTTAAAACCACTGTCACAAAAAATGTTGAATTCAAGTCTTACTTGAAACCAGAACGCAAGGATTTGATATGGAAGAAAGACATTCCTATGTCTTTCCTTGAAGAGAAATGGCAACAATTACTAAAAGCCATTATGGTTTATATAACTTGCGAAGGTAGATATAACAGGGTGATGATTTACCATTTCAAACTGATGAATCATTTTACTGGTAGAAACCCACTCAATCTGCCCTATTTTCTCAACAGAAGCTTATCTAAGATGGCTCATCAGGTCAAGGCCAAGCCCAATAAAGTTGCAGTTAGACTATCCCACCATGGTCTAATTAAACTTTTGGTTTGTGAGCTGGTGCAGAGAAGAGGCAAAGAGTGGAATTACTTCTTGTTTTGAAATGATTTTCAAACTGATGTACAGCCAGAGGGTAAAAAGAGTCCTCATTCCAAGAAGTCTTCTACTCCCAAAAGTGGAAAGAGGAGGAGGAGAGTTATCTCTCCAGTTTTAGTTAATCAACCCTCTCCTTCCTCTAAGCTTAATAAAACTAAGAAGAAATTGAACTTCAGTAGTGAAACAGATAAGACCAAAGAATCCCCAGTGAACAAAAGCATTCTTAATCTTCCTTACATAGACTCGGAGGATGAAGAGCACCAGATTGAAACAAGGCACAAGGATTCAATTACCACAGGGCATGAAAAATCTGTTTTTGTAGATATATTCACAGTAAGTTATGAAGACCTTCCTTCATCTACACCTCAAGAAGAACAAGAACCACAAATTGCAGATGCCTCATCTAGCAAAAGAGTGAAACAGAGTAAATCAAAGGAAATCAAGAAGCTTAAGAAGAAGTTAGTTGAACAAGAAGTGCTAGAAAGGGTAATTAAAACCAGATATGAAACTCTGTCGAAAAACTTTGCAGAAAGCAACTCATCCTTGGAAAGATTAGCTCATGAAAGCATAAAGGAAAAGAAAAAGAAGGACAAGATTGTAAAAGATTACAACAACTTATGGAGAGTAGCTCAAGGCTTGAAGAAAAAGGTCAGGGCTTTGAGGAAGCAAGCTATTTCTTCAAAACACCAGGCTCAAACACATGCTACTCTTGAAACTCTAGCAGAGGTGGCAATTCAGTGCAATGAACCAGAGGCAGCCAGTAATCCTACAGTCTTTGAGCAAGATGCAGAAGCCTTAAAAGAGCAGCCCTAAGGTGTTTTTCAGCTAAGACAAAAGGTATTTTTGAAATTTTGATAATTTCACTGAAACAGACCTTTCGATGGCTTAGGCGAACATTTTGATTGTTCATTAGCCACCAAAAACAGAGCTTTCGGTAGCTAATTGGTCCAAATTCTATCTACTCTAGCTACCGAAAGAACTGATAAGGTAGAAAGTTAATATTTTTGCACAGATCCAAGTTTTCCTTCTCCAAAATTCTCAGGAATGGTTCCAATCGATGGACAATAATTAATGACATCCTTATCAAGAGTTTTTTATTTATTTTGGAGATGCTCTACAAGACAGAAAGGTCAAATTTGTTATCTATTTTCAGGGATATAAATTTGTTTGACTGTCAACAGGTGTCATTTTCGACTCTTCTCATATCATATACAATCCAGCAAGCTCGGAAGGCTTACTACACCTGCCAAAGAATCTGAAGGACATAAAGATCATTCAAGGATATGAATTGACCTAGTTTATAGGATCTTTTCCTATTTTCTTGGGCCAGTTATTGATTCTCTATTTTAGGCAGAATTTGATCCAATATTCTAGGATTTTGAAACTATTTGTAAAGGCTATAAAGCCCAGAACATTTGATGAACAAAAGGTTTGATTTTGAGTTCTGTAATCCACTCTTATTGTGACCAAGACACTTTCTTTAATATATTAAGCCTACAAGCTTCTTTCATTGTTATTATCAGACTCTCTTTATCTTTCTCTATGCCTATGAGTTGAAATCATTTCTTTGTCTATGTTTAAAGGTCCCATAGTAACTGTCATCTTACCTTTGGTTGTTAAGCAAGAATCATAAGCATCCTTTGCTATTTTGTTGACCCATCATATATATTGTTATGTATGTTCTGGTTAATTGATTGGTTTTCTTATCCATTTGATCTACAAACCTATCTAATAATAGCTCTTGAAGGCCTTGTACTGCATGAATATAGCTAGACTGTCTTGAAGATACAATTCAGTGATTTAGATATTCATCTTGATCCAAACCCACACCCATTATTGAGAAAATAATTACAAAAAGGTCAAGTTACCAGGCATCTCTGAGATACAGCCTAGGAGAGTTTCTTGGAGTGATAACAGGGCCCAACATTTATCTCATATCTAATTTTGATATTAAATAATTCAACTTTTAAATCTCTTAGGTAATAAGAAATACCATGGATTGATTCTTCAATGTATTGGTTTTTTATAGAGTAATAAATAAGCCAATTATCGATTTCTTCTTCACCATACTGAATTATACCATTAAATGTTTTGGTCAATAATCCCTTTAGTATTTCCACGTGTTCATCAAACTGTTTCTTTGTCATAAACATTGAACTAAAGATTAATTTGGGATCTTGAACTTCGCTAGTGCTATGTAACACACACGGCCCCTAAGTACCCTTTCTAGAGATGGGGCATCAAAATTTTTCTTACTCAAATCATCTTGAATCATCTCTCTGAGATGATTCATCCTCTTCTACTTGCCTATAGATTTCTAACGATTGTTACCAGGCTCTAATCTGACCTCTGGTTTACAGGTTATAGCTTCCCAAATTCCTTCGGGCATTCATTAGTTGAGGGCTATGTGGTGCCCACGTGGATCCATCTCCTTCGTACCATTTCTAGGTTCCTACCTCCCGCAGGGAAGGTCCATCCACCGTCCAAACCAACGATGAGACTTGATCCTCATCTAACACACAAGCTAGAGGATAATTCGTTGTTCGGTGCTTCGACACTAAACATCCCTTTTCTTTTCTGCACACATGTACTCCGGAGTCCCGAATTCCTGAACTTCCGAAGAGTCCACTCTCGCACGAGGTGACGTACTAGATTCAACGTCGAATACCAGTGGGTCCAAAATAATCCTACCACCACATGGACCAAACAAGTAATTTCTAGAGATGACTTGTGGCAAGGAAGAGAGGACACGTGGCCCCTACAGTGGGGGACACATGTCACGTCTTAATGGGCATGTAGGTTCGGTGAAACGTTCGAATCCAGCTGACACACGGCACGTCAAATGTGGGTCTATGTCACCCTGGGTGATGTCTGCATACCATGTCACCCTGGACTGATCGCCTTCCAAGTCCTTTGATCTTACGGTCATGGTGTGTCCACATAACCCATGGATCTACGACCTCCATTACTTCGTAACTTTGGTGGTTGGGGGATTCGTGGTGTGACTGCCTCCTTACTCCCGGAGTGGTCAACGTTGAGATGACCTTGGCATAAATCCAACAGCCAGGGAATATCTCGAAGGATCCCTAGATCTGCTTTCTCAATACTTCACAGCTCCAGCCTTCGAGGGTTCCAAATTCATGGCCACTCCACTATCCCGAAGTAGGATTTCTACGAAGTAGCGTATGGCGATCCCTCCTCTGGATTATCAAATGGTTAAGAGGGGTTCTTAATGAACTCCCCAATCCCATGGCTCTTCTCACTTCGTATCTCCGACCTTCAGGGATTTTGATGCTATATCATCTTTGTTCTCCTAAAGTGGGACTTCACTGAAGTTGCCTTGGCATAGATCCAATGTCTAAGGGGACTCTTGAATACTCTCGAGTCAATGGTTTGCATTGCTTCGTGATGGGTAAATGGGTCAAGGTTTAACAGTGGGGAAAGTATGTCTACCATGGTTAGGGAAACCACCAGGCATTGATTAACCTTGTGGGTAACCATAACTATCAGTTGCCTTCGACCGGTTTATAAATGGTAAGGTCGAAACACTCCAGAGCTCCAAACTCCCGAAGTTCCGAAGCTAGAATGGCTTAGCTCTGTTAGGGCCTAGTGTAGGTTTCTCAGACCTTGGTCACATGGGTCCTTTGAAAACTCTCATGGGTTACACGCTAATATCTTAGCCGTTAATGGTTTAAGAACATGGGCATGAGCCATCGGTCATACGGTGAAGAGTCTGAAGGAGGCGCCCTCCTTCCACAAGGTTTGAACTTGAAATTCCCACAAGGGTAGATTCAAGAGGTCGACAAGACTTAAACATTTCTATAAATCCTACCCTGACCCTCTTTTAGGCTTATGTTCCACGACTCTTTAACTGCTAAGCAGAGGAAAACAAATGACCATTCAAAAGCACGAGTTCACAGGGAGATAATACATACATCTACCTTATTTATTCAACACAAAAATAATTCATAGACAGATAAGCGTATGTATTCAATCACCATTTCCATTTCAACACACAGAGTATGAAAATACTTATCAGAAAACCAGAGTTTGTGAAGCAACTATTGAAAGGGGTTCTTGTTTCCACCCAACCATAGGCACAACCACTCCTGACGGATTTATCGTTGGCCACCCCTGAGCTATACCATGATGCTTTGAGAGAAACTCTTTCTTCTTGCTTAGCGATAGTCAGCGACGGAGGTTACTCTCCTCCTCCCACGGGACCTTGGCAACGGGTTTTCTCTATACCAAGCAAGGAGGTTTGCACGAGTACTTCCACAGTCACTCGTCAACCTTGTTTATCAACTTGTAATGAAAACCTTTCCAACATCTTCTTACGCCTAGAATGAGTGTATTTCCCAGTTCTTCCTCGAACCAGAGAGCTGCAAGCACTCTTTTCTCTTCTCGATATTGGTATTTTGACTTCGTTGTCTCGCGTTGCCTTGCCTCTACCCACGAATTACCTATTTTCTTTCCTTCCTCAACAAGATTGTGTGGGTCCAAATTCCCAACTCGTGGTCAGGTCTGGAAGTCTTGAATATGGGTACTCTGCCCCATCTCCTCATTAACTCTTGAGGAGGACTCTTCCAGCTACAACTTTGACTGGTAATTCATTTCTGGGTCAGAGGATTGTTCTGAGTCATTAAATCCAGTAAGGTACTGGTTTGGTGGGGGTCATCTCAACCATTTCTGGTTCCCCTCACCATTTCTCTCATAGCATGCATGTTTTATCTTGGCAAACCCCCCTTTCAGCAGTTATGCAACACTTATCCATTTTATATTAATAATAGAAAATACATGCATTGACCTTTTATACAAAGGTTCATCAAATCAAACATTCACACATATATAGTCTCCCATAGCCTCTTGGCTAGTTATAGTTATATTTACAAACTGGGGGAAACAGGGGTATTACATGCTACCTGCTAAGTCTATTTCTGTAAGCCTTTTGAATAATTCTTCTCTCTTTGTTATGACTTCACTGAACGTTTGAACAATATCTCTTAGATTTTTAATCTTTTATATCCAACATACGTTCAATTGTTTGACTCGATTGGGAGAAGGGAAATCTTCTTCTCTCCTCTTTGCCTTTGTCACATTTGAAACTTTTATCCCAAATGGCAAGACAACATATGTATAAATCCCTTCTTCATTTTTAAAATCAGCTTGAAGATATTCATGGAACACATGCGCTCTCGAACCAAAAGAAACAATATTTTTAGAGACTTCCCATGCCTCCATTACAAGTGACATTCTCTTTTAAATATTTCTCTTAACATAATTCTGAACAACCATAAGAAAACTTGATGATCCTTTGAATTTGGTACCTAATGTGGTTGGCTTTATCATTGTTAAAGGGCTAGCCAAAATGGGAAGAGTCATCAAGGCAGTTTCCAATTCTTTGATCTTTTCCTTTAACTTGGCATTCTCATCTTCCAAACCATCAATAGAATCATCAAGTTCATCCCCTGTTTCCTTATGACTTTTGAAAATTTGGGATGGCTGCATATACTTGAGGTCAACCTCTGAGCGAGATTTTACTTTCTTATTTCTCTTATTGTTTCTTTCCAAAATTAAATTTTTAGAATCTTTATAAAAAAACAACACTCTAAATAGTAAAGGATTCTTCTTCACTAAAAAATCTATTCCCAACAACTTCCAATGCATAATTTTGTTGAACAACATGCTCCTATTGTTCTATTGCAGAAAATATATTTTCAATGTCTGCTTCCAATTCCATATCTTCCAAAGAGAATCTTTGAATATCATTTTCTAAGAGATTGTTCTCTTCCTCCTACAATGGAGTTTTTCTTTTCTTTCTTACAAGAAGTTTGTGGCAAATTTCAATATTTCCAGAGGGAGGGTTCTTATCTCCTCCTCCACTAGAGATATTGTTGACAGACTTCTTAATTGGGTGAGTTGTTGGAGCATTGCTCCTAGATGTAGTATTCTTCGGAGTGAAAACTGGAGATTGAGCACTCTTTTCATCGAGATTTTTTCCTTTTTGTTTAAAAAGGTCATTGTTGTTGAGTAATGTTTCCAAATCGGTAGTATCATGTGCAAGAGTGTTTTGGATATTGACTTCTTCTTCCTCGTTGAAAACAGTTTGAATCAAATAATTACTAAACCCCACTGATTGCATATGTTCAACAAAGATTTTGTTTGGGTCAAAACCTTTGATCTTTTCAACATATTTCAAACTGACATTGTTAAAATGACCTGCAAATTCATCAATTTTATTCATATTCCTCAATACAAATTCTCCAATCTTCAAGGGCAGAGGAATAAATTGTTTTTCCTTTTTTCATGGAAAAAGTGCAACCAAAAATTGTATTTCCTTTCTACCTATGTGATGAATAATTTATCAGGCACATAATATGGAAGAAAGAAAGGATTTTCTTTTCAACAAAATATTCTTATAATACTATGATTTTCCATTTTCTCTATCATTACTTTCTTCTCTAGAAATTTGGCAACTTCAATAGATATCATGGAAGTGCTTTTGTCAAATAAAAGTTTCTTGAAGACTGAAACAAAGTCATTATAAACTTCATAGAAAAATAAAGGGGTTTTATGTCTCCATAACATCTTATACCAAAAGGTAACAGGGTCCGCTTCACATTTTACCCTCTTGTTGATAGTCAAATTTGGGAATTGGTAATGGTGCGTGATAGAAAATATCAAATATGAAGCCATGAATAATTTCTTATCCTTTTTGTAATGCGATAATTGGGAAGCAATTTCAATGGAAATGAGATTACCCTGGTCAAAAATAGCTTTCTCTTGGACAGTAAAATACAAAATATATAGAATCATCCGAGATATGGAAGCAGTATTCTCCTAACCTGTTATTCTGGTGAATAACCATGTGATTTCTCGATAACGGTTTTTCAAAGTGTCAACCTGAATTATGGTTATGTCTACTAGTATAGACACAGGATTCTCCAAGTACTCTGGCAAGAGGTCGAGCCCATTATTATGTTTCTTCAAAAAGTCTTTGCAATCTTCAGCTTTAAAGGTGAGAGTGTGATCTGGAAACTTTAACATTTTACGGAAAACTTAAGGCGACAAAGAAATTGGAGAATGTCCCTGGAGTTGTATAGCCCTTTGATTCGGTATGTATTTGTCAACACACCTTGCAACAATTTAGTTACAATCAAAAACCTTTGGAACACAACCAACAAGAGAAATCCAAGATGTCCAAATCACGTTCTTGTTTCTCTGGGAAGCAGGAGGGGAGGAATAATACCAATATCCTCTTGACCAATGGAAATTATGATATTCGCGGCCAAAAATATTCAAAGTATCACCACAGAATTGTTATCGAGCTGATGCTTCCATTAAGTTGATAGAACTGTTTCTTCGGCTGAATGATAGTTACAAATGAGCCTTTTCGAGAGATAATGATAATTTAATCCCTTCGTAATGAGGATTAAAAGAAAATTTAATGGATATTTCTTGAGCCTTCGCCATTAATAACGACCTTTTTGAAGTCTTTAAAACAGTTGTTAGCATTTAAATAACACTTATTGCACATTGGGAAAAGCAAAGTAATGGCAGGGACGAAGATGAGAGGAGTTCAATATGAAATTTTCGTGAACCCGTGAACCCGCAGTTGAATGAGCTATCAAAATAAAATAAGTATAGAAGACGGTTGGTCAGACTCATGAAAGTAAATAGAATGAGACAAATGGGAACCCGGGATCCGCGAAGAAAATAAAATTTAAGTGATGGTCGAAATGTAGAATGCGTAAATTGAAGTGCAATGTGAAGTCTTCGGAAATGAAAGGAAAAGATTTAAACCCGCATACCCGTGAATTGAAGAAAAATATAAGTGTTGAGAGAGACTTATGTATAAGTGAGTGAACGAAAATGTAAGTGCGACAGTTCGCGGATCCAAAGGTCCATGAACTTGAAATGGCTAAGTATACTAACCAAGAAAGGGAAAAAGAAGGGATAAAAGGAAATGGGAAAAATGGAAAGTATAGAAGGGGGAGAAGAAAGGGTGTAAAGAAGTGGGAAAATAGAACAAGGGAGGGGAAAATTGAAAGCACGAAAAGGTTTCAACACCTTTCTTGCCCATGCTTAATTCATTACAAGTTGTCCTGTCGATCATTGACTTGTGGGTGTAATCCAAGTACAAGTGTCATGTCTATCATATGGGAGAGGGGTCTCATTGCTTTTAAGAAACTAGTTTAATGGAAATGACTTTATTTGCATATAAGTATTCATGGTTGGCTTCTTTATGGAATGCTTTTCTTTTTTCTCATGCATTGAGTTTAATAGGTAATGAAAGAATTAACCATATGCATTGTCATTTGTGTTGTTATTTTATATTTGAATATGAATTCTATATTATTTTGGTGTTAGAGGTTAAATTTGGCCTCATAGATTGTTTGTGAGGAAAATGAACCTTGTAGATGGGACTGGATGGCTAAGGGAGGCATCCTAGAGAGGCTACAAAATGATAGTAGAGAAATTTGGATTGAAATGGAGCACCCCATCAACTTAGCATGAGTACAGAGGGGGTTTTGTATGCCACATGACGGTGTGACCCCTTCTTAGATTCCCTGTTGTTCTTATGATATTTAAGTGCATTGTAGAGGGAATAACCTTTTATAAAAATTTACATAGTGCATTGTACAATAATATGCATAGTGTATGGTATTAATGCATATCATGCATGCTACAATCAATGCATTTTAAAATATGTGAAGAACTATATCTAATACAACATATAAAACTCGATGCAATTTATGAAATTTTTTGAAAACATACATTCTTTAGTGGTGCTTTGTGGGCCATTAAGTGAACCACCATCTGGAAGGTGTTTTTTTTATGTCATTATCTTTTTGGTATGCATTGGCCATAGAACACGGATACATTGTTGTATTAAGAGAACCAATATTCCTATGTCAAATAGGCACACCAAGTTCCAATTCCTAAAAAATCCTTTACTTAACACTTTTGTAAAACCCTCCTCCTAAAAACCTTCACAAATGAGAAACTTTGAAATAACCTTTGTGAACACCTTTGCTAAGACAATGATTTATAATATTCATCGAAGAACTATTGACTGGGATTCCCCTATCCGCCCTTGCCCTGCATGTGTACTTCTACTAGCTTACAAGGAGATCACATTGAAAGGCCATCGGGCCTTCTTTTTCTTCGCAAACCCTGTTCGAACATAGGTGTTACCCATTTCCATAGGTGGGACCTTCGAGTAGGTTAGTGCCTCCAATCAGGGATGTGGTGGGTGTAATTAAGGAAGTGCCATAACCTTCCCTTCCCAGCTGGGGTTGTGAAAAGAGGTAAGTAAGTTGTACAGGTGGTAAAGAAGGCAAATAATAAGGTCTCTAAAGTCCGCCCGAAAAGAGGGAGATTATATCAACCTACATTCATATATCCCTTCTTGATCAAGATCACCAAGGAGAGAGATTATATCAACCTACATTCATATATCCCTTCTTGATCAAGATCATCACCCTATAGTGGGGCACTCATTGATTTATGGATCTCGCTCACCCTATAATGTGACCATGGTTAAATTTCCCATCATCATCAAGGTGGATAGCATAATTATATAGAATCCCACTACTAACAACTAATGCAAATCATAGTTAAGGAGAGAAAATAAAAGCATGGATAAATTGATTCATTTACACAATTGTAATCATATTGTGTTCTAAAGAGATATTTATCTTTTCTTTGTGTGACCTCCCAATGGCTTAATATTTATTGGGTTTTAATATATACATTTATTTTCATATCTGAAGAAGATGATCTTTCACATCTCAATCCATTCATCATAAAAACGAATATATTTTCTTTTCTCTATATCTAACTATCTAACTTTGGACATGTAGCATATTTTATTGGTCGACATGTAACCTCTTCATTGGTTGGGAAATATACACATAGCATCCACTAATTGGCAAGGGCTAGGAAACCCTCATGTGACATTGATTGGGCTCTCGGGAATTGAGGTCATAAAATGGATTAACTTATGCCCTTCCCACTCTATCTCTCGATGATGGGACCCACTATTTATCTTCTACCAAAAAGACTAACGATAAGAGTTCTCATAAATAAAGCGCAAGGGGCCTTGCATGATGTCGGTCAACATTCGGGAGAAGCCCATCAAAATTCCAAGCTCCCACATATATTATGTACTATTTGTCTTTTAAGTGCATTTCTTTAGTCATTTTATGTTACTTATTTGGATTAATTTTATCATAGAAATGCACTCCTCTTTTCGTT
>SNQJ01S0079284.1:39905-53515 GCA_010110895.2 Picea sitchensis | reverse complement strand
GTGGCCGCGTTGGCTGGGGCCGTGGATGTTTCCCCGTAGGGGTTTTACCACGTGAAAACATCGGTGTGTTGATATTTGATCTGGTTATGTGAGTGGTTACTGAAGGTGTTCGTCCTCTGTTGGAATACTTGTGTTGTCGAACAATTTCTCTTCTTCATCAATTGAATTATTAAGTATAAGTTTTTGCATAACAGGTTTACCTAATTGCAGAGATTTATATATCATATAATTGTTATGATTTTTTATGTCTTGTTTGTCCTGTAAATAAACTCAAAGAGCATTGTAGCTATCGTTTACGAGAAGCTTCTGGATCATCCGGTGCGAGTTTCCTTCCTCCGACCAACTTCAAAGTCATCATACACAGGACAAATCTGGAGCGTTTCCAGGTCTGTTTGTTGTTTATTTGTTTAGTATATTTGTTAAATATATGTATAGTTAGTATATTAGATTGTTTAATTTCAGTAATTTTTATTTCTTGTTCATAAAATCATAAAATCAACAAAAATATCTTTCTCTGTCTTAGGGCAGAAAGCAAATGAGTTTTCCAGGTTTTATTTAAATCTGTATTTTGTGGATATTGTACATTTTGTGAATCAGTTCTATTTCAATTAGTAGTTTGTTTAATAGTTAGTTTTAATTAGATTAGTTCCTTTTATTTATTTTTAGTTAGATTAGTTCATTTTATTTATTGTTAGTTAGTTTAGTTTGTTTTATTTAGTTTTAGTTAGTTTAGTTAGTTTTATTTAGTTTTAGTTAGTTTAGTTTTAGTTAGATTAGTTATTTTAGATTAGTTTTCTCTTTGGTTTTCCTAGGACCTTAGAGCGGCTAACGGAGCTGCTAAACCCGTCAGGGTGGTTCATTCCAAACGTCTTGGGTTATTAGACAACCCCGGACCGGTTCCGCTCCCTCAGTTGACGGACGGTCAATTTCGCCCATCAATAGTACCTTCATGAGGTTGATGAACGAAGTCCTGAGGGATTTCATCGAAAAATTTGTTATTGTATATCTGGATGACATACTGGTTTTTAGTAAAATAGTGGCAGAGCATCTAAAGCATTTGGCTACAGTGATGCAGAGGTTACAGCAGGAGAAGTTGTTGATAAACATGAAGAATTCCTCATTCATGAAGACAGAGCTCATTTATCTGGGGTTTTTTATTTCTGCAGATAAGTTGAGGATGGATCCAGATAAGGTGGAGGTAATCAAGAATTTGCCATCACTGAAGAATATCTTTGAGGTGAGAAGTTTTCACGGATTGGCTAGTTTCTACCGAAAGTTCATCAGGAATTTGAGTGGAATTAGTGCACCGATGATGGATACAGTAAAGAAAAGACACAAGTCTTTTCACTGGACAGAAGAGGCTGAGAAGAGTTTTAATCTGTTGAAGAGGAATATTACGGAACAACTGATTCTGGTGTTGCCGGATTTCCAAAATACATTTTAGGTGAAATGCGATGCAAGTGGATTTGCAATAGGGGAAGTCTTGAGTCAAGAGGACAGGCCAATAGCATACTTCAGCAAGAAGCTGAATGAAGCAAAAGTGAAATACTCCACTTATGACAAGGAGTTTTATGCTATTATACAGGCATTGAAGAAATGGAGGCATTACTTGATTCCGAAGGAGTTTGTCTTATACAGTGACAATCATGCATTTCATTTTGTGACTCAACAGGAAAAGTTGAATCAGAGACATGTTAAATGGGTTGAATATATGCAAAATTTCACTTTTGTGATTAAACATATTTCTAGTACTGCTAACAAAGTTTTTGATGCTTTGAGCAGGAAGTGTTTGCTATTGCAGGAGTTCAGAGTCAAAACGTTGGGTTTTGATGATCTCAGGAACATGTACAGAAATGATCCATATTTTAAAGAAGCGTATGAAGCAGCTAAGAATCCAATTCTCAGAGATAGAAGCCAATGGGTAGAATACATGATCCAAGAAGGATTATTGTTTAAAGGTAATCAACTTTGTATTCCAAAATGCTCCATGAGGGAGAATCTGCTGAAGGAGAAACACAACAGAGGATTTGTAGGGCACTTTGGTCACGACAAGACATTCACAAAGTTAAATGAATCATATTTTTGGGCGGGAATGCGATCAGACGTCAAGAGATTCATGGACAGATGCAGAATTTTCCAGCATTCAAAGGGAAGGAAATAGAATGCAAGGTTTTATCAACCATTTCCCATACCTGAGAAGCCGTGGGATGCAGTCAACATGGATTTCATATTGGGTTTTCCAAGAACACAAAGAGGTTTTGACTCAATCTTTGTGGTGGTGTATAGATTTTCCAAGATGGCACACTTCATTCCATGTCATAAGACCAGTGATGCAACTCACATTGCAAATCTGTTTTTCAAAGAAGTCATTCGACTTCATGGCTTACCAAGGAGCATAGTTTCGGATCAAGACACCAAGTTCATAGGACACTTTTGGAGGACCTTATGGAAGAACCTAGGAACTAGCTTGTCGTTTGGTTCAACTTATCATCCTCAGACAGATGAACAGACAGAAGTGGTGAAAAAAAGTCTGGGAGACTTGCCGAGAAGCCTGGTGACAGAACACCACATCCAGTGGGACAACATATTACCACAGACGGAATTTGCTTATAATGACTCAGTTAACAGAAGCACGGGGTAGAGTCCATTTCAGATTATCTATGGCATGCAGTTGAGAGGAATTTCTGAATTGAGGGATTCAGAACAGACGGCGACTAGGAGTGCTAGTGCAGAATATTTCGTAGAGGCGATGAAGGAACTTCACAGCCAGGTGAAGGATCGATTGCAGAATTCGAGCCAAGAATATAAGCGCATAGCAGATCAACATAGGACACAACTTCAATTTGAGGTTGGTGATTTGATTCTGGAACATTTGAGAAAGGAAAGGCTCCCGAGAGGAATATATAATAAGCTGAAGATGAAGAAAATTGAACCATGTAAGGTATTAAAGAAATTTGGGGTGAATGCTTACGAGATTGAATTACCCGATGGGATCAGAATTTCTCCAATATTCAATATCTCATATTTGTACCCATATAAAGCTGAGGAAGCAAGGAAAGGAAATGAGAAACCGGTGATCCAGTGGACAAAGCAGATGCCAGTTGCAGATAAGCCACAGATGGAGTGCATACTGGACAAAAGAGTGAGCAAGAATACCAGGCGAAAGAAATACTTCGAATATTTAGTCAAGTGGAAGGGCCATCCAATTAAAGATTCTAGCTGGGAGAATGAAGTAGAGGTCCAGAGGCATGGATGGACCATAGGTGATCTCATGGACAGGAGACCATGAAAACTTTCAAGCAAGGGAGTATGATGCAGGAGCATCTCAAGCGAGGCAGCACAGAGGCAAAAGACAGCTGGACAAGTGCCCAGCACAAATTTTGAAATTGCCTTAATGTTAATGTACCAATATTAAATGAGATAATTAAGAAGGAGCACACTTGTAAAATGTAAATGGGCCTTGAGCGATCCACTCTCGTCCTTAGTAGGTAGAAGGCATTTATAGTAGTTAATGCAAGTAGATAGAATTGAATGTTAGATTAGACAGTTTTAGAGCGCAAGAGGGAAATGGGATATAGACACCCTCATTGTGTATTGTAACATAGATTATGAAGATAATAGAGGATAAGAAGAGAGCTTTGTAGCAGACTCCATGTACAAAAGTTTTGAATTAATACAAGAAAGTTGTGATTCAAACTCATGGTGTTCATATATTTTCTGTGTATGCATTTTTGAACGTCATGCTCATGAATGTTTTACTCTTTCTGTCATGCAATTTCTTTTATGCTATGTATGAATGATTTCTTGTTGAATGTCTGAAATCTAAGAGAGAGAGTAAGAGAAATGAGTTTCAATTGTTTCTCTATCTGAGCAAGAGTTCCTGCAAGGAGTGCAGTTGAATTGTCCGCAAGGAGTGCGTCGACAAAGTGTTCAAAGGTTTGTCTCTGAAAGCTCAGGAGAGATACCTTTTGTTCTCATTCCCTCGGAAGTGAAGTTGGGCACAAGATTCATGCAAGGTGTGCACAGGCTGAGTATAGTTTCAGGTTTGGTGACCTGGATGATTGGTTGAAAGACTGTTGCTGTAGGAGTGCACAGAGTCAAAGGGAGTTCAACACTTGAAGGTGTTTGAAGGTCTGTCGCAAGGAGTGCGAGCAATATTTTTTTGAAGGGCTCAAAGTTGTGGGAAGATCAAAAGGGTTTGAACCTTCGAAGGGGTCGAAGGAAGGAAAGAGGGTGAGTACCTGGAAAATTTGAAGGAAGGCGTAGCGACATCGACCGCAGGAGGACTAGTTCCGAAGAGTGAGAGATACTTTGTTTAGTTTGTGCAGAAGCCCTCATGAAAGAAAAGACAGACGGTCGGAATTCTCTGAGGAGAATTCACGAAGTCCCGTGAGCTGTTAGATCTCACTGAAGAGAAGGGGAGTTACAACGAGTATTCCCAAAGGCTCTAAGCTCAGGAGGAGTAGAGCCATAGATCCAAGCCACAGGAGCCATTGGATTTACCCGTGAACTTCTATTTTGGGCTTTCGTGAGTGGAAATCCTGAAATCTTGGCAAAAAAACATTCGAAATCATGAAATGCGAAGTCCCGAAGGCCGAAAGGATCATGTGGGCCATAGGAATCGATATAGTGGACAGGTGGCGCACTATCGACATAGAACTTCGTTGACCATTTCGGGTTTTCGTGGGATAAATACCAAAGTTACTTGCATTAGGATTCGCAATATCGTGAAGTCTAAAGTGCCGACAGAGTAAAGGGGTGTTTAAAAGTCAACCTTGCGAGCGCATCAGAATTTTGGAAAATTAGGTTTCGAGAATCGCGGAAATGAAGAGCTTGACAGCTCGACCACCAAAATCGCGATAGGGAGAAGTCCGAAGGAGAAAGAAGAAAGGTCAACGTTGACTGTTTTTGGGTTTCAGAGATTGGAGACAAGGCGCTTGACCACTGGATTCACGAAGGTGTGAATTCCAACCTCCCCAGGTATAAAGGAGGAATTTATCGAAGTTAGTTGTGGGTGCAGATTTCCCGGAAGGGAAATAGAAGAGCCATTGCCAAGAGCTCTTCAGGCCAAGGAGAGAAGAACGATCTTGTGTATGTTACCTTATGACCCTCAGGTTGAGGAGGATTGCGTCATTAATCCTTCTCATAACTATATTATTGCCCTTCATTGGGTTCAACTATTATGACTTCCTCAAAATTCAATATAGATCATTTAGGATAATAATAATTTGTTCGTTTACATTTTGATTCTTTTGTTGTAAGTTGTATTCTTTGAGTGTATCTTGTATCCAACTAAAACCCATTGAAAAGTAGAGTTCAATTATCCTTTTGAGAGGGTCATAGTGGGTCAATTTAAAATTGGTGTCTGATGAATAATCCACATTTCCATATTCCTTGACCTCTACCTTGGATAAATACTCCTCGTAACATACCTTTGATAGATAGTAGGGGGTGGCCTTCATAATATTATTGAAATCTTAATTGGTGATATACACTTATTGGAATACATACTTGATTTCAACCTAATTTTATAAAAAAGGGTGTATGGTAATTGCAAAACATGCATGGAGCAATACTCTCCCATTTCAAGGAAATATTTGATCTTCTCTATGACTAATCAACCAATAATTCAAGCCTTTCAACACTCTCTTAATTTTCTTTCTAAATATTTAAGAACTAACCCATGACTTCTTCCTCCACTACAAATAAGTTGTATAAGAGTTTCCAACATTCAATATAAATGTATTCTATGGGTAGGACCTCATTCTATAATTCCTTTTGAACTTTTTGTGGTGGTAACAATGTCAAAACTAAAAAAGACACATACCTATACACGAAGAAATGTATATGGGATTGTGTTTCAGTTTGATTAGTACAAAGTATGGTTTTTTCAATACCCTTCTCCCAACCTATTTTGACATCTAAGTTGAGATATCAAGAATAAACTATACTCAATTCTTGTTCAGGTTGGTGCATCTTGTTTTTTAACAATTAGGTCTATAATATGTATTATATCCTAACACATACGATTTCAAAAGTTCTCAATATTGCATATTACTTTCGGATATTTAGTATCCTCCCATATCTTGAAGTAATGACTACAAAATATCATGTTATGCTTGATACAAGTCCTAATTTTCCCATCATCCCAATCTTTGCTTCCTTAAAAAATTCAATGTATAATTTCTCCTCATCAATGTCATTATTTGCATCTAAAAAACCCATTGTTCTATATCTTCTATTATTTTTTATTGTAGATTTTTGTCCTATGGATAGGTGAGTTCTCCCTTGGATCTACCCTTGATGCAAGAATGACAATGGGATAGATCATTATGAGGTTTCCCTAGATCTAATTATATTTCATTCCTTTTACACTAAAGGGAAGAGAGGCATACCTTGTTAACTGACAGTTGTCCTTACATAACATGGCTGAAGCAACTCTAAAGATCCATATTTAGCTCCTACAATAGGCTTCCTGCACATAAGTGACAAACACATACCAGTCCACACACCCTTTCAAGTATTAGGAAATCAAAATATATTCTATATCTAATCTAATCTACCTAAGGAAATATCAAATCTACCATACAATGATGAATACAACAGATTTTGGAAGGGGAAAACACATATCTATCTATCTATCTATCTATCTATCTATCTATCTATCTATATATATATATATATATATATATCAAATGAATGGAAAATACATCTATGTGGTCATACCTTCAGTCAATATGTAGTCTTATTGGATCCTTTCCCCAACCCATCCCTACCCCTCACACAAGCAAGGTATAGAAGAGCTCCTATGATATTTCTGCAGCATGTACCTCTAAATGATTCTTCCTTATGTTACCCTTCG
Source organism: Picea sitchensis (assembly GCA_010110895.2). Taxonomy (NCBI): domain Eukaryota; kingdom Viridiplantae; phylum Streptophyta; class Pinopsida; order Pinales; family Pinaceae; genus Picea; species Picea sitchensis. Next base: position 46,653 of record SNQJ01S0079284.1, on the reverse strand, counting down.
AAGGCTTGTTTTATATAGATTGGTGGAGGAGGATAAGGGATGCTTCTATATATCTAGAAAATTGTAAACCTCGACTGGATTGAGATTTAACAAGCTCGTATCATGAGAGAAAAACTCACTAAGCGTTGATATCCTTGTAACTCACCAATTCTAAAATGCTATAAGGGAAGTCATGGGATACAATGGTGTAACTAGTGATCGGTCATTGGATGTCAATTATGTAGCATGTGAGTGGTCATTAGCTATCAATTATGTAACATGTCATTGATCACACTCTTTCAAGAAGTTAGAGTGTGACCACCCTAAAAAATGACTGAAATCCAAGGAAGAAAAGTGTGTCTAAGAAGGAAATCATGAATGGGTTCTCTATGTGTCCCGAGGGTGGAAAATAATGATGTGATAAATCCCCCTTAATGTGTGAAGATAGGAGAGGAACTGATGGATGAAACACATTATGATAATGGTTAGGAACATGAGGCATCATAAGGAGGGAGATGAAGATCAAAGAACCAATGAGTTCTTGTAAGAAGACATCAAGCTAACATATATAGATAATCCCCGAGGTAGGAATAGCCATGCTCAAAAGAGAGACAAATCATGGCTACAAACACAATATAATGCAAATCCATGAAGTGAAATGAGAGACCATGGCCCCGAAAAAGTACACAATGGATCCTTTTCATCAAAGAGACCATATCCATGATCGAATACAATATGGATTTGTGTCACAACATATATTAGGATGACATTGAGAACCAATGAGAGTGCCCCCTGTAGTCTTCAAAGTACTCATACAATAGTGATATTATTCATCGCAACTTGGGAGGGGTAACATGAATGAGTAATGTGACCCAAAAACCAATTTCTTCATCCCAAACCTCAATAGTATGATTCTACAACATGTGAATAAATGGGATGATGTCGTAGAAACCATTTGATTATTTTTCATTAAGGTATACCATTAACAGAAGCGATGGGACTCACCAATGATGAAAATGGACCCCAAGGTACCTAGTACAATCTAGCGAGTGTGAGTAGAGCACATGATGTCAAACAGTCATAGACTCCATCAATCAGGAGTCAATGATGTAAACCCATTGTTAATCATGAGGAGGCATGCCACTAAGGACTGAAAGATCCAAGGTACTAGTTGGTTTCTAGATCTGTCTATTAGATAATGTGATGAAGTTGATAGGAAGAGATGCATTGAAGGATGGAATTAATGTATCCCCCGTCAATCTACACAAAACATACACCAAGAGATGATGTGAATAGATATAATCACCAAGTATAACTGGCACAATGATGGTCGATGTAGATGGTTGAATTAGAATTAACTTCCCTTGAACATATAACACGACATAATGATGACTTGGAAGAATTGACTCGAGAGCACCAATGATATAGTGCAACAAGGTCTGAGGCATTGAAGCACTCTCCATAATGACTAGAAGAGTAACCAACCAGAGGATTAAATGTGACCGATACTAATGGTATAAGAATATTACGCAAGCTATAACCCAACTGTAATACAATGACGTAAACAAGTTCCATGTTCAAGAAAGACACTGTTGGTACAAAATTGAGACTAGGTTTCTTGGAAGTTACGAACAAAACCAACTATTGTAGTCTAGGTATGTTGGCATATTAAAGCTTCCATAAGGGAAGGAGGTCTCACCCGAAGCATAGCTAAGACTTATTTGGTGAATTGAGTTAATGAGAATGCAACATCATATATAAATTTGCACTTATTATATTCATATGTTAATACCCAAAGACATGTAGTGACTAAGATCAAATACTAGACAGACAAGAATTAAGTAACTACGCAACATAAACATGGATCCATGCTCATCATATTAGATCAACTAGAAAAGAAATTTTGGATCCCAAAAAAATATTTATAGTATCAACAACATCATCGGACTGTCATACAACATATGTGTTTCTCATACATACTCAATGCCTTACTACGAAAGAACGGTATTACCAAAAAAATCCTTACAACATGTCCTCCTAACAATATTAACCTGATCCTAACCCAAACCATGATAACAATCCTGACAATGGATCTCTCTCTCTCTCTCTCTCTCTCTCTCTCTCTCTCTCTCATCAACTCGTTCATGGAAAAACTTTTCCTCATTGCACTATTTTCTTATTTATGCTTTTCCTTTTCCGCTTCTTGGATTCCTTCGTCCACTATCTTCTTTGCTTATTGTTGGGGCCCGATGCTTTTGTCGTTTTTCCATTATTTTTCCCACTAATGCATGGAAATTTTGACCTTTTCCACTGATAATATACTTCCAGTTAGCTCTCAGTTCTTCTAACCATTTCCTCTTTTTTCGGTCTTCTAGCTAGCATGCATCACTTTTCCAAAATTTCGGCATTCCAAAAATGAGGGCCCAACAAGCCTCGACCACAATAGTTGAATCGTATTTATTCAACCTTTTGTTTCCTTCCCAGGGCCTTATTCAAATAGAGGGCCCAAATCTAGTAAAATTTTAATGGCTTGTTGATGGAAGTTTTCATAATTCTCCACATGGTCCAACCACTTCTCAACCAAAATGGAAGCGCCCGCAATGAACTCCTAGGCCACAACATCATTTGGCTCTTCATGTTTAGTGGAAAATAAATTCTACCACTCAGTTTCTGCATCTGAATCCAGCTGATACATTTTGAAATAGGCATCTTGAAATACAGGTCAAAAGTCCTTGATTTCTTTCTTGGTGGCCTACGCAACTTCATACATTTCATCCAACTTTTAATATGCTTCTTGAATTTCAAAAAACTTGGATTGTTGTGCAATGGGGTTGGTGAGTGTCTGTGCTTCTACATTAATTTTCTAGATATGCACTCAAAGTTATTCTACTAGAATTCTCCTTCATTCTAGGAGACACACTCAGTCATTAACCATTGTAAAGAGTTTGTTTCATTATCCAGTTCAGTTGTGAAGAGATGATCGAAATGTATCTCCTTCGGTAACAACTTGGGTGATCCTTTTGAGCATGGCCTTGGGATTCTCCTACTCCTTGATCTGTAGTATTCCATATATAGAATAGTATGAAGAACATAAATATTTTAGATAGAAATGGAATAACAACAATGATATAACCAAAACAATACCAGAATAATACCAGAAAGATCGCCTTTATTAATGATAGCAATGGTCACTTGCCTCTTTGAGGGGGAAACCTCCGGCAGAGCAAATATATATTACAATAATATCCAAGAAAAAAATTCTCATACCCTCTACTCTTATTTATACTAAATCTATCTATCCAAAAGAACAATCTAGAGGAAGATCCTTCTAGAAGAGGAAGCTTCTATTAGGTCTTCTTACAATTGACTTATTCCTCCTTATTTCTAGGCCTTATTAATATTGACCTTTATTACATGGAAATATATTATTCTACCCACTTGAGGGGTTAGGTAGGTTAGGTCTCTAACATGCCCTCCCCCTTAAAAACAACCTTGTCCTCAAGGCTTGAGATGAGGAAATTGTTGCAGAATGTTAGTTGGCTCCCATGCGACATCTGTTGGAGTTGTATCTTTCCAAAGGACTAACACTTCCTTGATGGTGTGTTGACGAAGATGATGTTCATGATGGTCCAAAAATGATTGTGGATGCAACTAGATGATTCCTTCTTCATCCAACTCGGGAATGTTGGTTTGAGTTTGGTGCTTAGTTCACTTAGTTCCAATCACCTTATTTAAGCATGAGACATGAAAAACAAGATGGATCTTAGAAGAACTAGGAAAATTTAACCGATAGGCCACCTATCCGGCGTGCTTGAGAACTGTATAAGGACCATAGAATTTGAGTGCAAATTTATGACAATGTGTGACCTTGAGTGAATTTTGTTTATAAGGTTGCAGTCGAAGAAATACCTGGTCTCCTTCAAAAATTTGACGTTCTGAGCGACCTTGATTGGTTTGTTACTTCATGTGATTCTGAGCCATGACCAAATTCGCTTTGAGGGTACAAAGAATAACTTCTTGAACTATAAGTGTTTGGTCAATCGCTTGAACCTTTGAGACACCTAACATGTAGGAGAGAACGAAAGGTGGATTTTGTCCATATACTGCTTCAAAAGGAGTCATGCGGGTAGTTTTATGGTAAGAAGTGTTGTACCATCATTCAGCTAATGGTAACCATTGAGCCCATCTATTTTTCCTTTTAGAGGGAAAAAACCTCAAATAAGTCTCCAAACACTTGTTGACAAATTCAGTTTGACCATCATTCTGGGGATGATAGACAGTTCTGAGATGGAATTGGGTGTCCTATAGCCTGAACAATTCTTGCCAAAAATTTCTGGTGAAATTTTTGTCTCGATAACAAACAATAGAATGAGGCATGCCATGAAGCTTGAAGATATGATCCATGAAACGTTGAGCCATAGTGGATGCAATAAATAGATGTTGAAGAGAACATAAATGAGCATACTTGGAAATATGATCAACTACCACCATGATGACTGACTTATTACATGATTTAGGTAATCCCATAAACAAAACCATAGAGATGTCCCTCCAAATAGAGGGTGGAATCGGAAGAAGTTGGTGTTGGATCACTGAGAGGGGAGTTGAATCAGTAATAGAGCAATTTAATCCTTTTTAACCATATAATCCAATTGTTATATCAATGTATCATTATCATCCAACAACTGCAGGGTAAATAAGAAATGAGCAAATGAACAATCATACACATACAAAATACACTAGTATTTTACGTGGAACCCCAAAGCAAGAGAAAACCATGGAATTCTTTTTCTTATATGTCTTGACGAATTACCTTCATTGGAAGCACCAAATTCCTTTGTTTTCCAAATGCAACTAGAAGGAGGCTCCAACCCCCTAGTTTCTCAGGCTACAACCCAAGGGAAGATCCAACTCCCCAATTCTCTGGCTACAACCAAAAGGAGGCTACAACCCCCTATGTTCTCTAGCTACAACTGGAAGGTGGATACAACCACCTATCCTTGCCCCGTCCAACCTACCTGATGTATAAGTAGAATTATGGAACCACTATTACACAATCACTGTGAGATATATTGTTGTAAACCTGTACCAATCAACCTGCACCAAATAACTTGTACCAATATCTTGAACCATGCATCAACCATGCATCCACCTATACCTCAACCTGTAATCAACCTTTACCATAAAAAATTGCATCAACGATGCACCAACCTGTACCAAACAACCTGTAATCAACCTGTGCCATAAACAAGTGCATCAACCATGCACCAACCTATACCTCAAGTTGTACCATGAACAAGTGCATCAACCATGCAACAAACCTGTACAAATAACCTGTCACAACAAATTGTCTAAACAACCTATCACAACAATGTGTCTCATCAATATTATCAACCAAATCAGATATATTCACCAATATCAATCACCAAGACAACTCTCAAAGATGTGCATCAACCATTCATAACACAACAACTCATAATCATGACCAAGATCAATATGTGCTTCTAATAATACAAGTTTGCTACTGTTCTCACTCCAAGAAACTCCTTAGGGTTGTAGGCTAAGGATGCTTGGTAACTTAAAAATAATGTGTAGGTATGCTTGGAACAATGGGGTCTTTAATGATCAATGTAATAAACAACTCATCATACATCTAAAGAAACAGTGCTTTCAGGAAACAATAATCAGATCAAGTAATTTGAAAGGAGAGGATGAAGAACACTAATCTTGATTGCCAAATACAACTGAATGTAGGGCTTAATGCAAGATAGAAAGAAATCCTTTACTTCAAGTCTATGAGCTCAATAAAGAGATAATAGTCTTCATAATCTAAGATAAACTAAAATAAAGTACAGAAAGGGAAACATGGATATTTCTGATATTGAAAATGAAAGGAGACTATAATTTTATTCTGTAAATAAGAGTCTATACAGTAGCACAAAATATATTCCCAGTTTGAACCCTTGTCTCTTAGAAAAGATAGGCATTCATAGCCTTTTACAATTAGTTTTTAAGATCCTGAAAACTTGGATCTGTATCTAAAAATAACAAATCAAATTTACTAAGAAAATCAATAACAAAGACTTAATGGCTAAACTAGCATTCGAATTGTCTTCCACCTCAAAATTTGACATCTGTACTCTTCATCTTCTGGAATCTATTGTGTCATGAAACATGGCAAAGGCACCTTTCTTGGCAGCTATATTTCTTCAGTTACTCATAGTCGACACTTTAGGAGATCAATTTAGTATGCGGTTTTGAAAACTCCCATGAATCTTTGATGCTAAGTATTTCTTTGACCAAGTTGTTAATCCTTTAATTCTCTGAAACCTCTTTAAATCCTATGAAAATCACCCTGGTCCATCCTTAGCTTTCAAAAATTCCTTTTGTGCTTTCACCAGCTAACTTGCCTTATGATTCACTGGTTAGCTGGTGAAAGCGTTGCTTTTCACCAACTAACTGGTTGTAAAATTTCCCTGTGCACTGGTGAAAGATCTGCCTTGGCCCAAAATGAACTTTCACCTCCAAAACTGTGGTTCCATCAAAAACTCAATGTGTCTCTACTTTATCCCCTTGCATATTTACAACAACCTGAGCTAGCACTTGCAGATCTGGGTGTGACTTTTTCTTTTGCTTCAATTTTCTAATCTTCCTCTTAAGGCATTTTTCTAACCACCATAGACTGTTATAGTCTTTGGTGATTTTCTTTTTCCTCTTCTTGTCCTTGACACTTTCATGAGCGAGCTTTTAAAATGCAACATTTTTTTCT
>SNQJ01S0079284.1:0-10040 GCA_010110895.2 Picea sitchensis | reverse complement strand
CCCTTTCCCATAAAGCTATTCTCACTTTATTGTGTAATTCCTTGATCATACACATAAGTTGACAGTTGAATATATTTTTCTATCTTCACTTTGGTTGGTTTGTGTTGTCTTGGTCTTGACCTCACGAGAGCACTAGAGCGAAGCAAGAGCAACAGAGACCCTAGGAAGCGATACAACGGTATGTTACTTGTCCCTTCCTACTAGCTAATTCAATGGTCAAAACTTAGGGAAAGAGTCATGTCCTGTCCTGTTTTGTTCTAGATCTAGGTGGATCTAGGGAGATTTGTTAGTGTCTGCACCTACTGATTAGTCCGATAACACAAAGGCCTGGTCCCATTAGAAAAACTCTTTGACAAAAATGATGTGGCCAGGAGTCCTAAAATTATTGTAAATGATGGAGATGTTGAATATTGAAACATTAGGACTCATTAAGATCCAAATATCATCAAGTTGTCCAAGACATTCAACCCAGAGGTCAAAAATATATATATCAGTTTAATGAAATAATTTCCTGATTTGTTTGCTTGGATTTATGAATATCTGAAATTTTATGATACTGAGGTGATTCAGCATGTGATTCCAATCAAAGAGGATCATAAACCTTCCAAACATAAATTAAGAAGAATCAATCCTTTGTTGTTTCCCTTAATTGAGAAAAAGATAAATAAGTTGTTTGAAGCCAAGATCATAGTGTCTCTGAGATTTTCTAAGTGGGTGGAAAATATGCTACCTATCAGAAAGAAGAATGTAGAAATCAAATTATGTGTAGACTTCAGAAATATGAACAGGGTATCTCCCAAGGACAATTAACCACTTCCCAATATGGATCACATTCTATAGAAATTGGTTGGCTCTCAAAAAATGTCAATGTTGGATGGTTTCTCTAGGTACAATCAAATCATGATACATCCTGATGATCATGAAAAAACAACGTTTACAACACCATGGGGAACCTTCATGTATGCCAAGACGCCTTTTGGGCTCATGAATGCAGAGAAAAAGTTCAAAGGGATATGGATATAGATTTTGTTGATGATAAAGATAAATTTATTGTTATTTACTTAGATGATATCACTTTGTATTCAGTTTCTGATGAAGAACGTCTTAAACATCTAAGAAGGGATTTTCAAAAGTGTAGGAAGTTTGGCATTTCATTTAACCCAAAGAAGTCTAATTTTGGCATGGAAGAGGGGAAGTTGCTTGGTCTCATTATTTCAAACGGGGGAATAAATATAGATCCCAGTAGATTTGAGGGAATCGTAAAAATTGGCACACCCAAAAGAAAAAAAGAAGTGCAATCTTTCTTGGGGAAAGTGAATTTTCAGAGAAGATTCATCCCTAACCTGGCTGAAATCATAAATCATATCACTAACATGATCAAGAAAGGAAGTGAGATAAAGTGGACCCCTGAAGCCAGAAAATACTTTGAAGATATTAAAGTGGCATTGACCAAAACCCCAGTGCCGGTCAGTCCTAATTTTGAGAAAGACATTATATTTTTTTCTTTTTCCTCAGAGCACACCATTGCTAGTGTTTTATTACAAAAAGATGAACATAATTTTGAGAGGCTTATAGCATAATATAGCAGGACATTGAGGGATTCCCCATTGAAGTATGATATCATGGAAAAGCAGGCATATGCACTGGTCAAGGCCCTAAAGGAGTTTAGAGTTTATTTCTTGCATTCTCATACCATTGCCTATGTACCCAACAATTTTGTGAAGGACATTTTAACTTAGCCTGATCCTGAGAGAAGAAGGGGAAAGTGGATAGATGTGTTGTTCGAGTATGACCTTGAGATCAAACCTACCAAGTTAATCAAGGGGAAGGGACTTGCAAAGCTGATGGCACAGACAAATTGTGAGCTCTTGGGAATTAATTTCATTATTGATTTGTCCATAGATTCAGAAGAAGAAAAGGTCCCTCAGGTATCCCAAAAAATGCTTGACTCCCCTTGGTCTACTGACATTATTTATGTGTTGATAAATTTGCAAGGTCCTCCTAAATTGAGAAAAACCAACAAATTTTTAACTCCTAAAGGCCATGTTTTTAACTCTAAAATCAACAAATTTTTGTATTGTGAATCAATCTTTGTATTGGAAGGACCCAGGAGGAATCTTGTTGGAGGGAGAAGTAGAGAAGACCATCAGAGAGTTTCATAAAGTTGATTGTGGAGGGATCCACTATTTGAAAAATATTGTCCACAAGATATTGAGTGTTGGGTTCTATTAGCCTAGCATTTTTTCTAATGTCTACAAAGAAGTTTCAAGCTGTCATGAATGCCAATTTTTTTATGGGAAGAGAAAATTGCAGCCTTTTCCCTTGAAGCCCATCTTTGTTGAAGTACCTTTTAGAAAATGGGGCCTTTATTTCATAGGAGAAATTCATCCACAGTCCTCAACTCAATACAAGTAGATACTGACAGCCACAGATTACTTCACCAAGTGGATTGAGTCATTCCCCACCAGGCAAGCCACATATACTGTTATCATCCAGTTTTTGAGGACAATATTTTGTCTAGGTTTGGTTGTCCAATCAAAATCATTACAGAAAATGCAACAACATTTATGGAGAAATTTTGCAGTGATTACAATATAACTCTTGGCCATTCCATAACTTATTATCGTCAAGGTAATGGGTTGGTTGAGTCATCCAATAAAATTTTGACCAAAATCATCAAAAAACTACAGCAAGATAACAAAAACGATTGGCACAAAAAGATCATCCATGCACTATGGGCTGACATGATCACTACTAAAAGGTCTATTTCCACTTCACCCTTCCATGTTATGTATGGCACAAAAGAATTTTTTCCTACTTGATTAGGATTACCAATGATGAGGTTGCTACAAAAGAAAGATGTTGAACTAGATGCCACTCAAAGGAGGACAAATGAACTGATCAATGTCCATCAAACAAGAGAAAAATCCTTCAACAACTCTCAAATGAACCAAGACAATATTAAAAAGGATTTTTCCAGGCATACTAAATAAGATGATTTCAAAATGGGGGTTTGGTGTTGAGATGGGATTCCAAAAATGAAGAAAGAGGAAAGCATGGGAAATTTGACCCTCTATGGATGGGTCCTTTCAAAATTGTCGCATACCATGAAAATAATGCCTATATGCTACAAGAAAACAATGGATATCTCATTGGTGGAGGACTTGTGAATGGAAATTTTCTCAAGAATTATATCTCTTAAAGGAATTTTCACCCTTTCCATTCATTGTATATAACCATTTTTGTTTTTCAGTTGAAGAAATTGAAATCAAATCAGCAGAAATTGAAGCTCGAAGCGAAGGCCCTAAGTTATACTGAGTATAATTTGAGTTTTGTGAATAATATGTTGATAGATTCAGTTGCAGGAGTAAAATAAATACCAATGAGTAGGCACTTGGTCTATCATTCTTTGCTACCTTGTTGGCAGGATAACATCCCCAAGTAGAGCCCATGTTATCACCATTAAAAGTTTTGTGTGAAATCAAGGTTTCTGGACTTAGTGACATGCTAGATTGGTTTGGAGGCTTGACAAACTAGAGGAGGGGGATAAATATGGAAGGAAAAGAATAAAATGGCAGGGGCGATAAGAGGATGGAACCCGATACATCATAGATCGCGAGCTCTCTAGATCAATGGTCAAGGATCATTTCGAGGGAAGAAGTTGTGTCGAGGATAATTTCATAAATATGGTCGAAATCTAAACCCCAGTTTTCAGTCGGGGCACCACCAGATGCATTTCTGGGTGAAAAGTAGGTTTCCCCAAACCACTTTCTCACGCCCCCGAATTTTGGAAAAGGTATAAAACGAGGTTTGTTATGTATTTTATTATTATTCAAAAGACTATATCATTTGAAACTTGGTGCAACCACCCTCGTTCGACTACAACTCAACAGTACGCCATTGTACACCATTTCTGCTCATTTCCAGTTATTTTTCATCGCCATCATGGAACCTATCATAACTTCAGTAACAAAGAAAGACCCTGTGTAGAATGAAGAAGCCCTAATTGGCCAAGATTCATATGATTTTGACATCGAAATCACCATTTCTCCCATTTCTCTGTACAAAATAAATTTGTCTAATAATGTAGGAAAGAGTATACCATTCCTTGAAGCAATCGAGGCCACCATAGTCCCTTATGATGTCGAGGTCACTTTCCCTTTTCCCGAATTCATAGGTTGGTGCGTATAGCAATATTCACATGAAGAAAAAGTTGACGTAAATAAACAGGGATCCAAGGTCATGTGTAGGGTAGAGATTCTATCGATTCAAGATGCCCTCGGTATACCAAAGCTTTTATCCACAGTGTCTGAGCCTTTCAATGAATAAAAGATAATTAGGGTATACAGAGAGTGTTCATCAAAAGTTAGAGATCTATTTTTACAGACAATTGTCAAACCAAAACATTTTTCAGAAAGTCTGTCTTTGCCAATGAATGTGAGTATAATGTTTATTGAAGTCCAATGGGCCTATTCCCTTTATAGTCGGGTATTAGGTCTAGATAATGACAAACAAGTGGTCGAAGTCATTCTCGGTTTCCTATTGGTCTTTTTCAAGTCAGAGTCTAGTCAGTCATTCTGTATTAGTTTTGATCAATTCATAGCTGATAACATCCATAAAGAACTAGTAAATTTTCTCTCTAAGCCATTTTAGATATTACACCTATTTGCTGAAGATTTTCTTGGAAACCAATAAGAGATAATTTCTTGAAGAAACATTCATATCAACTAAATGTAAGAGGATTACATTTCTCATCTTTATCAATAATGTCATGTCTAGGGTTTACGGTTTGATTTTCAACACGAGCATACCTAGAGTTCTGGATGACATGAGGATCTATCTACAGCCAAATCCAGAAAACAGAGTGGGGGATTGGGTACTATTCATGCATTCAAAAATAATCTGGGTTTATGGTTGTCATGAATCCCCCTATCTATTTCCTTTTTTCTGACCCCCAGAGTCTTTTCCCTTGAATTCATCAGGAAAAGAATTATATCTAAGATAGAGCATTTCCTGAAATTTCATAAAGCCTCCAACCTCAAATTCCCTTTTATAATTGGCCCCTTCATTGTCAAAACTAGATCATGCTTATCTCATATTCAAGCAAATCTCAAACAATTTTTTTTTGCAAAACTACAGGGAAGAAGATATGATCCACATCAAATCATATCAAATAGAAGATTGATGAAAAAATAGACCCCTTATGATCATGAACATGTTGAGGGTTTTGATAAGATGGCAAACCTAGAAGTCTGTGTTGATATGGAAGCAATCCTCCAACCAACTCAAACACATCAAGTGGAGGCAACCCTGCAACAACTTCAACCACAACAATCTCCTCAGAAATGGATATTCAAAGTACCCAAAGTACGTGTTTACAACAAGAGAAGAAGTTCAGAGGCCATGGCCACCAGTAATGGACATAATTCTCTTAATAAGATGAGGATTACACAGTCTCCACATATAGTGAATTTGGAGGAGGAAGATCCCATCGAAAAAGTAAATCTAGATATGGTGGAAAGCGACACTATCATTGTAGAGGTTGAAAAGTAAATAAAGATCCAAAGTGAAGGCATATAAAGAAACTTTAGTAGAAAGAAGAACATCTTTGATAAAAAATTTGGGGCAACTTATCAATCTAAAGAAGATTTGGAAAAACAATATGCTGAGAAAGGAAACAAGGCTCTCAGTGAGATGAGGGATTTAGTCCATGAAGTGGAAAATATTTCTCAGCACAAATATTCTCTGTTGACAGTAAGGGATATTGAGAAGAGGACCTTTAATATAGCAGTTGCAGATAAACACAAAGTATCTGAGATCAAGATATGGTATGACAACATCAATGCTCTAGACAAATTCAAATTCCATAGGAATACCAGTGATACAGTGTATTCTGATTACCTAAGTTTAAGCTTGAAGAATTCAAAGCTACCATCTTATCCAATGAAATTGGAAGGGAATTTGAGACAAGAAAAGGAATCCAATAAGGCTTGGTAGACTCAAGTCAAGAGGCTAGAATCTAAAGGCCCTTAAGGGGTGAAATCCTCATTGGATGAAAAGGAAAAATTAATTCAAAACCTGAAGAAGAAATTGAAAATGTTTTCCATAGAGCATCCACAAACACCATAATTGGTTACTTTGGAACAAGAAAAATAAGCATTTTGACAAGAGGCATTGGACTACAAATCTAGGGTGTTGTAGCTAGAGAAAGAAAAGATGAAATGGTCACAAGAGAAAATAGAATTGATAAATAGTGTTGTATTTGTATGTCCCACTATAGAAGCTAGGCCAAACACTGAAGGACTTGTCCAGGCTACGTCACAAGTTAGCCTAAAATAAGGGGAAATCAAAGGGCTAAAAGGTAGCATAAAGAAATTGAAGGGGGGGATACAAGAAAAGGATGAAAGAATGGCTCAATTTCAAAAGGAGAATCAAGCCTTATAGGAAAGGATAGATAAGTTGAAGATGAGATTAAGAGGAAAATGCCTGTTGCAGGGATCCAATCATATCATCTGGGATTCTATAGTTGTTGAAGCTTCCAAGTTCAGATTGTATTTTAATTTCATTATTGATAAAGACAACATATCCGTCAAATCCAGAAGCAGGTGCATTGTTGTGAATGAGACTTTAGCAAATAAACCATCAGAATGGGCCCAAAATTCCATAAACTTTCTCAACTCCATCCCTATTGCAGAACTTCACACCATTTGATTTAAATATAGAACTACATTGATCATTTGAGCCAGGAGGGTTATTGCTAAACATAACCTGCTAAAATCAGTCCAAACCAAGGCAACACAAATGGAGCAAAGCGTTCAAGAGTTCAAGGATCTGTTTGAAGAATTGTTTATTAAAGGCCTCTCACCATTTTCGTATGGAAAAGGAAAATTATATGATCAGCAAGAATACAACAATCGCCTCACTCAGTGCAGCATGGATCACTCCAAGTTTGAAACCCTGGAGAGAAATCTGAAAGGACCAACCCTGGTTGAACATCTAATTACAGATTTTGAGATTCTGAATCAGTTCAAAGCAGTGAAAAATGGACTACCAATCATGACATATGCCTCCTTCATTGAGTTGGAGATCCTGATTAAAGAAATGATGGATTATGATATCCCTTCTAACTTGCAATGGAAGGAGATAGTACATCTGGGTAAGACGAAGTGTATTTTTCCAGTGTCGAGTAAATGATGTCCAAGTGTCACTAAAGATGGCAGACCACATGGAATATCAAAGCAGAGAAAGTGACAAGGAAAGAAAGTGAAGTGTAAAAGGAATCAGAATCCATATCATGAAACATTTTCTTTCCAAATTATTGTAATCAGTTTCAAAAACCAAAACTGTCATTTGTAATCATTGTAATCAATTTTAGGAATTGAAACGTTTCATTTCAATTATTGCAATCGGTTTCAAACCGAAGAAACTAAAATTGTATAAATTTTAGGGGTTCCATATGTATTAGTGTTGGAAGAAGTGCAAGGACATGATTTTAAGCTAATCAGAACTTGAATGTAATTTTATGAAGCTAAATTGAATACACATGCAGAAGTATTGAAGTTTCCATGAAAAGATTCTAATGGCGGTGAACTGAGTTTTGTCTCCTTTATTTGTATGTATTTCCTATATTTATGATTTCATTTTCACTGTCTTATGTTTAAATTGGATATTCAAAGGCCCATAATTAATATTGTGATGCTCTTGGTTGAAGCAATTTAAAATGTGTTAAGTTCTTTGTAACTAATTCAGAATTCATTTATTTAATGCTCCGATGCAGTTATATGTTTTCTTTTCTTCCTACACTCTACAAATTTACAAATTATGACTCATATTTATCGCCTCATTTACCCTTTATCCTATGGATATTTCTACAGGAGAGTCATTGCTTCCATTTGTTTTCATAGGTTTGACTCCATATCCCTAAGTGTCCCTCCCCTTCCTTGCCAACAAACTTATAAAAAAAAACCCAAAACAACAAAACCTAGCCATGGAGTGTCAAATAAATACCAAGTGACAGGAGAGAGACCTCTCTAAGATGAGAAATATAGTACCCATCTCTAAATTTGGTTTGTAGGTTACCTCTATCATTTTTTTTATCAATCAAACAAATTTACAGAGTGCTAACATAAGGTACCACACACCCTCTACAAAGGAACCCATGAATGAGACACTATGACCCCTTGTATGTCATGATCCCTATGCCCAATGAGTCTTGACCCCAACCACTTCATCCACTTTACATGGCTTAGAGATGGATCTCTTGGAAACTTTTCCTGACCTAGGGACATATCTACCCAATAGGACACCTCATCAACCATCCCATATTCAATCTTGACAAGTAGCATAGTGTCCTTGAGAAATTAATTTTTTTATATAGTGATCTTTGATGCAGATGCTTAGGTGGATTATTTCTTGATTGGATTCAATTATCATGATGTTATGACTTGAGATCCTTGGAGGACGTTCTTATTTGTCTTTGCAGGACCTAGTTGGTGGGCAATTTTGGGAGAACAAGCCTAGCTTGGGCTTCCATGGGGCTACAATCCCATAGGTTGGATGCCAACGACCCACATGCCAGATGAGAAAGATAAAATTTGGAATGTCTTGAATATGACTTGGATGACATAGCCTTTACTCCACATGCCAAACATTTTTCCTAGGAGAGGAAAAACATAATTCCTAGAGGCATGATGTCACCTAGGGGGTCTAGGGCATGGTGGTCAGATGATATGAATTGGCACTTGGACGTTTTGAGGTGTTTGAGGATTTTAACATGAATGAATACATTTGGATGCTTGACACATGGACTTGGGAATCCTTACTACCCTCCTAGTGCCAAAATGTCCCTTAAAGGGGTGACGCCCATGTAAATTACGATTTTATTTGTTCAAAAGTAAAATTTTAAATGAATTGTTTAATACTACTTTGTTAAGGGGGAAAGATTAGGGATGTTGACCCATAATATTGTGGTTTACCCCTTAATTTGTGGACAAGTCACCTTGGTGACATTTTGTATAAATAAGAGATCATAAGATCTCATTTTAACATAATTGTCCCTCATTGTGAGAAGTATTGGTCTAAAATTTTCTCTATCTTTGGCTCTATTTATCTCTTTTTCACTTGTTTATGGCTATCTTTATGAGTGGTTGATGGAGGAGTGAGGCTCTAGCCTTGGATGGTGCTTTTCTATCTTTTATGGTGGATTATCTTGGCATCTTTCTTGATTTTGGTATGGTCTTTTACTCTTATGCTATCATTATTTTCCAAGTCAAGGATTGTAGTGCTAGGATCTAGGTGGGAAGTATAATGGCATACACCCCCACCATAGTATTCATCATTTTATTGTTTCATATTATTGATTAAACAAGGGTTTTCTAAGAGAAGTATAAGGGCATACACTCTCTTAGCTTAAACCCTAGCTAGAGAAAATTGCCTTGGGAAGTAAAAGGGCTTACACCCCCAAGGAGGTAGCCTCTCCAGATATTTATTTATTTGAATCCATTAACCCAATAGTAAAGGCACTAGTCATAATATTTTTTCATTGGAGATATAAAAGCATTGCCTTGGGAAACATAAATTTTGATCTTTTGAAAGGTCTCTTGCTTGAAGTTGTTTTGTCTCATAGAGATGAGTATTCCCCTACTAGGGAATCCCCTCTCTCCCACTACTTTAATATTTTTTACAAAATTTAACCTACAACCATTAGGGATGCATGACCCTAGATAATAACACTCTCTTAACTCCTAAACTAACCCTAGACTAGCTCTCTAACTTCACTCACCTAGTCTACTAACTAGGGTGCACCTTTTGGGATAGTTCTTGGCACTTTTTCATGGTTGATTTATCTGATGAATGACATTGAAGTATACATCCATAAGGCTGCAATTTTATGCAGAAAATACATGTTATGAAAGCTTGTTTTATTCAACCTTAAAGTGCCTTTTTTCAGTCATACTTTATTTCCATACTCATTGATAATATTGTTGATTGATCTTATGACTTACATGCTGATTTGAATGTATTACTTGTTGATATAAATT
>SNQJ01S0079283.1:64080-75204 GCA_010110895.2 Picea sitchensis | reverse complement strand
GATTTTTGTTGTACAGGGAGAGAAAGAATGTGCATCTTACATGCGTACTGGATCCTGCAAATATGCTGTTCACTGCAAGTTTCATCATCCTCAACCTGCAACAATAGTTTCAGGTTATGCAAGTTCAGGATCTCCTACAACACCTGCATCACCCTATGTTCATGGTCCTCGACTGCAAGGATCCCCAACTTACGTGCCCGTCATATTTTCACCTTCCCAAGGCGTGATACCAATGTTAGTATGGAACAATTACCAAGTGAGTCCCTGAGTTCTCTGTATGAGTTTCTTACCATTTGTAGCCTATTAGTGAGGATCTGTACTTACTTTAAAGTTTATACCATGCCTGCTTTAGAATTGCTTAAGCCTTATTTTTCATGGTAAACGTTCATCTACTATATAAGCACATATATTCTGACTCTAGTTTGATTTGACAATATTTTTCTTTCATGTACATTGATGCATGGTCATATTTTAGATTCATTAAACATTTCTTGATGAGATGAAATCATACAAAGGGAATATCTTCGTAGTAGTATTTTTGTTCCTGGATATGAAATAAAAATTCAGTGATTTTGGACAAAGATATTACAATGATGTAGAGAGGTTATGGTTTGGTACTTAATATAAAGCAATACTAATAGTGCTGGCCAGGGTTAGTAATCATATGTTCCCATTAATCCGAATACCTATATATTCTTTCGGAAATATGGTTAATTCACTGTGTAGAATTTTATATTTACCTCATTAATTATGTTGTATCTAAGTTAATTCAATTGGGCTTTGATTTCATTTATGAGAAAATAACGAGTTGTCTGTTGTTGCTCTGCACCTTTCCTAGACTAATGAGTCATTTGAATGAATGATTTTGGTTTTCTATGATTCAAATATTTCAATACTCACCGAATCCCCCAAGAATTAAGAAAAGATAGTAGAATGGAGCACATTGGTAAAATTAGTATTGCCAAAGAAACATATGTTAGTTTTTTTCGGCGTTCCCTTTCCCCCGCTTCGGGGTATGCTAGTTTATTTATAATTGGTTTTTAATGACTTTTTGGGTTTCTTATCAGCACAGGAGATATGGACATCTCTTCCTACTTAGGCTGGAAAGTACTTTGCTTCTGTTGGTGTGATCTGTAGGGCATTTTGCTCCTGTTGGTGAGGGTAATAGGAGCTAGTGTTTGTATTTTCTGCTTGGTTGCAATGTATATTTTTTTTTAGTTTTTATTTATTCTTATTGTACCACGGGCCATCGAAGGTATCAATTTGACGCAAAGTCTTTGTTGCGGGGATTGCAGTCAGTTTTTTCCTTTGGTGCATAAATTTAGTGAAAAGCCTTCGTTGCGGCCTACTGTCAGTTTTTTCCATCTTTGAGGTATTTTCTTATTGTTCAGGATGCTTTTTTCATCTTTATTCTTCAGAAAATATAAGAATTAGACTTTGAAAGTGTCCCGAGGCACATACAAAATTTACTTTGACGAAAAGTTGTTCGAAGGATTACTCCAAAGCAAAAAATAGTACAGTATGCTTTAGATTTAGTAGATGGACATTGAATCCATTGTTTATATTAGCAGAATGCATCCCAAGACTGAGAATCTTTATATATCGCCATTGTATTGTTCTTGAAAGGTCCATTAGGAACATTAATTAGGGTTGATTTAACAATAAACAGACATCTTAAACCCTCGTGCATCACATCCTTCCATCTTACGTGCATTCATATTTAACCCCATTAGAAGACCTTTTGAAGTATTCATTTTCATAAAAATAAAATTAAATCCCTCAATCTTTGAACAACATAACCACCCTATTTCTCCCTTCCCTTCCCTTTCCCTTGCTTCCAGTATGCTAGTAGTAAATTATTAAATTAAAATCCAAGATCTCGGATGACCGTGTGACCGTTAAAAAATTCCAAGTGTTAAATGTGGAAAGAGTCCCTTCTAAAGGATCTTGATGTGACCATGGCCCTGAAGAATTTCATTTGTTCTTATAGGGTTACATCCATTTTTAGGGTTTGGTTTTGCCATTGAATTCGATTTATATACCGTAAGAGGAGAAAGCATCCTGTGTGGATATGCAATTGCTGGACGCGTTCTGTGTATTTTGTATGTGGATGTTTGGGTGCTCGATGTGTACTGGCATTTTGTATGTGGGTGTTTGTGTGCGGAAATTGCTGTGGTATTTAGTCCCAAAGCACATATCGAAGGTTCAGTGATCGCTGGATCGCTGAGCCCAAAATTTGTGTGACAGTATCATGTCAATCACAAAATGGGTTCTGATTTTCTTGTCTTTTTGACGTTTTAAATCCAATACGGATTACCGACATTACTTCATTTGTTTGGTTTTGAAAATTAATTAATTAATATGGTATCCATTAATAGTTGTTTCCAAGGGCCGGCAGTGGATGTTCCATATATGGAGTTTGCAGAGTTTGAAAAAATGACAGAGTGTTGATCTAGGGTTTGTTAAACTTCCCAAATGCAGGTGAGATACTCTTATATTTCGATAATTTATATTATTGGGTTGGTTGGGGTCATTTATATAGTTCATCTTTGTGATACCAGCTTGGTGTGATCTGTAGGGCATTTTGCTCCTGTTGGTGAGGGTAATAGGAGCTGGTGTTTGTATTTTCTGCTTGGTTGCAATGTGTTTTTTTTTTGGGTTTTTATTTATTCTTATTGTACAACGGGCCATTGAAGGTATCAATTTGGCACAAAGTCTTTGTTGCGGGGATTGCTGTCAGTTTTTCCCTTTTCCTTTCCCTTGCCTCCGGTATGCTAGTATTAAATCAAGAAATTAAAATCCAACATATCGGATGAACGTGTGACCGTTAAAATATTCTAAGTCTTAAATGTGGAAAGAGTCCCTTCTAAAGGATCTTGATGTGACCATGGCCCTTAAGAATTTTATACAGCAGAAAAACCATAAAACCATAATATTCTATATCATATTTTCCCTCAGATTGATAACAATCTTCATAGCTTTTTAGTATTTACGGAAAATCCTTAAATATACAAACTGAATTATAGCTGGCATAGTGGTACCAGTGTTTTCCTCAATCAGATCCATGGCCTCTGCTTCCAGTTCAAGCCATCTCTTTGAAAATCCATCTGCCAGCTTTAATTCTCTGAAAATGTGAGAGAAAGAGATATCAGTGAAATTTTTTACCACCAGTTTTAAAATATAGGCCTTTCTCATTTCTATGTTTTTATTCATTCGACCGATAACAAGATCAGGGTCACCAAAGACCTGGAGGTGACTAATAGTTTTCTCTACAACGAACCTCAACAGAATGGCCAGGGCATTACATCAGCTTCGTTGTTGCCAGTTGGTGTCCTTAGACCCACCCTAAAAAGATTGTGACAAAAACAGTGTACCACCTGGACCACAGACCCCTGGGTTTCCTTGGCAAGCTCTATCAAAAAAGGTATCTCATTTATTTGTCTCGACATCTTTTCTTTTTCAGATTCCCCAAGTAAGTGAAGTTTATTTGGTGACAAAACTGGAACGGAGGGATTTCTTTATTCTGAAACGAACTTGAATTCCTTGCCAGCCAAAAGGCCCAGGAAGCTACTGATGGCAGAGTTCCATGCTCCGTCAGGGATCTGTTCTTGAACCTTCCATCTGTTAAAGACAGAGAAGCAGCCCAGACCTCCTTTTAGAAAGGACATTGCACTAGCATGTGATTAACTAATTCCCCATCCATTTTGTGGTGTATAGATACCTGGCTCTTGCCAGGTTCTCCTCTGCACAACATCCCACCCTAGCACTTTCTTGGCCATGGCAAGCCACATGAAGATTCTTTTTTTAAAGGGGCTTTTACTTTCCAAATCATTTTCCAATTCCAAACTGCTCCTTCCTTTCTTCCTCTGAAAACATGTCTGCTACCCTATCTTGGCTGAAAATTGCCCAGTTGATTCTTTTTTGGACCAGACCAAGATGTCTTCATCCATCCTCTTAAGTGAACTCTGCAGTAATCTCTGAAGATGGGAATTTCATCTACTGGCTTCTTCTCCTTCCAACCCCAGTCTGTCTGCCTGCTTCCAGTCCTGATGCCACAAAGATGTAGATGCTGGATTAGCGGCATCCGCCAAGTTGAAAATACCTCGCATGTAGCAAGGTGTCTACCAGAGCCTGGGAAAGACTATATTGCCCTGCACATCCTATCCAAGGGTTGGTTTCAGTTCTAACTTTTTTTCACTTCCTATCTTCATGCAAGCAAGCAAGCCTGGGAAAGACTATATTTCCCTGCACATCCTATCCAAGGGTTGGTTTCAGTTCTAACTTTTCTTCACTTCCTATCTTCATGCAAGCAAGCAAGCCTGTTCCAAGAAGTGGGAAGGATTGAACTAATGCTTTCCAGATAATGAGACATTTGCAATTGGTTAAATAGGCTGCCTTATCCTTTCCTCAAAGGACAGGGGATCCAAGTACTTTTGGAGGATTACCTTGTGACACAACCTTTCGTAGTAGATCAGTCTTCAAAGGCTTTGCAAAAGAGATCAATATTTTTTAGGCTACACCCTACAGCTGGTTTGGGCCTTGTTATCTTCTTCCATGTTATTAATGGAGCCCCATTGTGCACTTTCTTACCTGTCCAAAGAAACTTGAGGCAGGCCAACATGCCTATCCGGATGTAGGCCAAAGACACTACAGCTACTCTGGGCTTTGCTATCTTCTTCCATGTTATTAATGGAGCCCCATTGTGTTCTTTCTTACCTGTCAAAAGAAACTGGAGATAAGCCAGCATGCCTATCCGGATGTAGTCCAAAGATTGCCAATACACTAGGACGACTTCTAATACTGATACCATTGGTTACACCAAGTGGTTATTCTATTGTCAAAGTTTTGATACAGGCAGACCTGATCTCTATAACCATAGTTATTAAGTTTTAAGATGAAGCCCAAATGCTTTAGGCCAATGCTGAAGGGAATATTATTGTAGGAGAGAAACCAAGAGATCAGAGTTTTCTGTCCCTTAGTGGTGGGGTTAAATCAGATTTGTGCATTTATTTCTATCCCTGTGGCCTTACAGTACAGATCCATGATCTCTTTGTATTTATCAGCCTCTCTTATTGCCCATTACTAAACATCGAACTTCATCCACAAACAGTGAATGAGATGGATGTAGACCTGGTCCTCGTTGATACCTTTGATTGAGCCATTTCTATGTGACTTGGTCTAAATCTTCTACTTTTTGGCCTTTTTCCAGGCATATTTTCTGACAAATTTTGCTTGAAATTTGGCTAGAAATTGTTGAAATTGCAGATTTGAGTTGTTGGGACTGTAGAATTTAAGTGTCCCGGGGTTTTTTGGGGTGTTGAATCCATTTATGCATTCAGAAAAACAATTTCTGCAATTTCATAAAAAATTGTATAGCTGGATTCTAGTGATAGTTGTTGAAAAAGGCCAAAAGGTAGAATGTTTAGACTATATATGCCTTTTTATGCTAAGTACTCATGGCCCCAATGATACCTTCAGCCAGCTTCTATGAGGAAAAGTAGGTGGTACATAGGGCAATCCTGTCTGTTCCCTCTTGTTGGCTTAAAGAAGCTGGATGCATAACCCATCGATTAGGATTGAAAATGAGCCTTGTTTACTACCAGTTTACTCATCATAAGCTTTAGACAGATCTAATTTGACTACCATTGCTGGAAGTTTCTTGATTTTGACAGTATGGAGGTCTCCATGTGCAACCTCGATAGCGTCATGTATGTATTTGTCTTCCATCGAGAAACCAAATTTAACCTTTTGGAAATTATCTTTGAATGGATTTTGTAGATTGAATTACTTAAAAAAATAGGCGTAAACTCTTTAAAGGAGGAATAAACATCTTTCTTTGGGATCAATGCAGTGAAAGTAGAGTTTAGGGATCCCAGATCCGACCATATATTCTTGACTCTTCAACTATTTTGGTTTGACCAGTTGAGGGGGTTTGGTGTTTCAATAGTCGTCTCAAATGGAAGGATTTTCATCATCCTTCTATGGGTGAATTTTGTATGCACTTTGGATGGAACTCCATTTTTGAGAAATTGTTGTAACAATGATTCTCTCATGCAGTTTGGACTATGGAGCTCATTTGAATTGGTGGCTTCCAACCTATAATTGAATTGTACTAGTGACCCATGAAAATATCATGAACTTAACGACCCTCTATTTCCTCCTACCCAAATAGTCCTTGGAATATTATCTTTATATATCGTCATTGTATCGTTCTTGAAAGCTCCATTATGAACATTAATTAGGGTTGACTTAACAATAAACAGACATCTTAAAACCCTCGTGCATCACATCCTTCCATCTTACGTGCATTCATATTTAACCCCATTAGAAGACCTTCTGAAGTATTCATTTTTAAAAAAAAAATTAAATCCCTCAATCTTTGAACAACATAAGTACCCTATTTCTCTCTTCCCTTACCCTTTCCACCCTTTCCCTTGCTTCCGGTATGCTAGTATTAAATTATGAAATTAAAATCCAACATCTCGGATGAATGCGTGACCGCTAAAAAATTCTAAGTGTTAAATGTGGAAAGAGTCCCTTCTAAAGGATCTTGATGTGATTATGGCCCTTAAGAATTTCATTTGTTCTTATAGGGTTACATCCATTTTTAGGGATTGTTTTTGGCATTGAATTCGATTTATATACCGTAAGAGGAGAAAGCATCTTGTGTGGATATGCAATTGCTGGACGCATTCTGTGTATTTTGTATGTGGGTGTTTGTGTGCTCGACGTGTACTGTGCATTTTGTATGTGGGTGTTTGTGTGCGGAAACTGCTGTGGTATTTAGTCCCAAAGCACATATCGAAGGTTCAGTGATCGCTGGATCGCTGAGCTCAAAATTTGTGCGACAGTATCAGGTCATTCACATAATGGGTTCTGATGTTCTAATCATTTTGATGTTTGAAACCCAATACGGATTACCGACATTACTTTATTTGTTTGGTTTTGAAAATTAATTAATTAATATGGTATCCATTAATAGTTGTTTCCAAGGGCCGGCAGTGGCTGTTCCATATATGGAGTTTGGAGAGTTTGAAAAAATGATAGAGTTATGCTCTAGGGTTTGTTAAACTGCCCAAATGCATGTGACATATACTCTTATTTAATTATTTTTCGATAATTTATATTTATTGGGTTGGTTGGGGTCATTTATATAGTTCATCTTTGTAATACCATCTTGGTATGATCTGTAGGGCATTTTGCTCCAGTTGGTGAGGATAATAGGAGCTGGTGTTTGTATTTTCTGCTTGGTTGCAATGTGTATTTATTTTTTGGGTTTTTATTTATTCTTATTGTACAACGGGCCATCGAAGGTATCAATTTGGCACAAAGTCTTTGTTGCGGGGATTGCTGTCAGTTTTTCCCTTTCCCTTTCCCTTGCTTCCGGTATAATCGTGTTCTGTGTTTTTTGTATGTGGGTGTTTGTGTGCTTGACGTGTACTGTGCATTTTGTATGTGGGTGTTTGTGTGCGGAAACTGCTGTGGTGTTTAGTCCCAAAGCATATATCGAAGGTTCAGTGGTCGCTGGATTGCTGAGCTCAAAATTTGTGCGACAGTAGCAAGTAATTCACAAAATGGGTTCTGATGTTCTAATCTTTTTGATGTTTGAAACCCAATACGGATTACCGACATTACTTCATTTGTTTGTTTTTGAAAATTAAATAATTAATATGGTATCCATTAATAGTTATTTCCAAGGGCCGGCAGTGGATGTTCCATATATGGAGTTTGCAGAATTTGTAAAAATGAGTTTTGCTCTAGGGTTTGTTAAACTGCTCAAATGCAGGTGAGATATACTCTTATTTTTCGATAATTTATATTATTGGGTTGGTTGGGGTCATTTATGTAGTTCATCTTTGTGATACCATCTTGGTGTGATCTGTAGGGCGTTTTGCTCCTGTTGGTGAGGATAATAGGAGCTGGTGTTTGTATTTTCTGCTTGGTTGCAATGTGTATTTTCTTTTTGGCTTTTATTTATTCTTATTGTACAACGGGCCATCGAAGGTATCAATTTGGCAATAGTCTTTGTTGTGGGGATTGCTGTCAGTTTTTCCCTTGCTTCCGGTATGCTAGTATTAATTTATGAAATTAAAATCCAACATCTTGGATGAACGTGTGACCGTTAAAAAATTCTAAGTGTTAAATGTGGAAAGAGTCCCTTCTAAAGGATCATGATGTGACCATGGCCCTTAAGAATTTCATTTGTTCTTATAGGGTTACATCCATTTTTAGGGTTTGGTTTTGCCATTGAATTCGATTTATATACCATAAGAGGAGAAAGCATCTTGTGTGGATATGCATTTGCTGGATGTGTTCTGTGTATTTTGTATGTGGGTGTTTGTGTGCTCGACGTGTATTGTGCATTTTGTATGTGTGCGGAAACTGCTGTGGTATTTAGTCCCAAAGCACACATCGAAGGTTCAGTGATCGCTGGATCGCTGAGCTCAAAATTTGTGCGACAGTATCAGGTCATTCACAAAATGGGTTCTGATGTTCTAATCTTTTTGATGTTTGAAACCCAATACGGATTACCGACATTACTTCATTTGTTTGGTTTTGWAAATTAATTAATTAATATGGTATCCATTAATAGTTGTTTCCAAGGGCYGGCMGTGGATGTTCCATATATGGAGTTTGCAGAGTTTGAAAAAATGATAGAGTTTTGCTCTAGGGTTTGTTAAACTGCCCAAATGCAGGTGAGATATMCTCTTATTTTTGGATAATTTATATTATTGGGTTGGTTRGAGTCATTTATATATTTCATCTTTGTGATACYATCTTGATGTGATCTGTAGGGCATTTTGCTCCTGTTGGTGAGGKTAATAGGAGCTGGTGTTTGTATTTTCTGCTTGGTTGCAATGTGTATWTTTTTTTGGTTTTTATTTATTCTAATTGTACAATGGGCCATCGAAGGTATCAATTTGGCACAAAGTCTTTGTTGCGGGGATTGCTGTCAGTTTTTCTCTTTCTCTTTCCCTTGCWTCCGGTATGCTARTATTAAATTATGAAATTAAAATCCAACATCTCAGATGAACGTGCGACCGTTAAAAAATTCTAAGTGTTAAATGTGGAAAGAGTCCCTTCTAAAGGATCTTGATGTGACCATGGCCCTTAAGGATTTCATTTGTTCTTATAGGGTTACATCCATTATTAGGGTTTGTTTTTGACATTGAATTCGATTTATATACTGTAAGAGGAGAAAGCATCTTGTGTGGATATGCAATTGCTGGATGCGTTCTGTGTATTTTGTATGTGGGTGTTTGTGTGCTTGATGTGTACTGTGCATTTTGTATGTGGGTGTTTGTGTGCGGAAACTGCTGTGGTATTTAGTCCCAAAGCACATATCGAAGGTTCAGTGATCGCTGGATCGCTGAGCTCAAAATTTGTGCGACAGTATCAGGTCATTCACAAAATGGGTTCTGATGTTCTAATATTTTTGATGTTTGCAACCCAATACGGATTACCGACATTGCTTCATTTGTTTGGTTTTGAAAATTAGTTAATTAATATGGTATCCATTAATAGTTGTTTCCAAGGGCCGGCAGTGGATGTTCCATATATGGAGTTTGCAGAGTTTGAAAAAATGATGAGTTTTGCTCTAGGGTTTGTTAAACTGTCCAAATGCAGGTGAGATATACTCGTATTTTTCGATAATTTATATTATTGGTTTGGTTGGGGTCATTTATATAGTTCATCTTTGTGATACCATCTTGGTGTGATCTGTAGGGCATTTGTCTCCTGTTGGTGAGGGTAATATGAGCTCGTGTTTGTATTTTCTGCTTGGTTGCAAAGTGTATTTTTTTTTCGTTTTTTATTTATTCTTATTGTACAACGGGCCATCGAAGGTATCAATTTGGCACAAAGTGTTTGTTGCGGTGATTGCTATTAGTTTTTCCCTTTCCCTTGTTTCTGGTATGCTAGTATTAAATTATGAAATTAAAATCCAACATATCGGATGAACGTGTGACCGTTAAATAATTCTAACTGTTAAATATGGAAAGAGTCCCCTTTAAAGGATCTGGATTTGACCATGGCCCTCAAGAATTTCATTTGTTCTTATAGGGTTACATCCATTATTAGGGTTTGATTTTGCCATTGAATTCGATTTATATACCGTAAGAGGAGAAAGCATCTTGTGTGGATATGCAATTGCAGGACACGTTCTGTGTATTTTGTATGTGGGTGTTTGTGTGTGGAAACTGCTGTGGTATTTAGTCCCAAAGCACATATCGAAGGTTCAGTGATCGCTGGATCGCTGAGCTCAAAATTTGTGCGACGGTATCAGGTCATTCACAAAATGGGTTCTGATATTCTAATCTTTTTGATGTTTGACACTGAATATGGATTACCGACATTACTTCATATGATTGGTTTTGAAAATTAATTAATTAATATGGTAACCATTAATAGTTGTTTCCAAGGGCTGGCAGTGGATGTTCCATATATGGAATTTGCAGAGTTTGAAAAAATGATAGTGTTTTGCTCTAGGGTTTGTTAAACTGCCCCAATGCAGGTGAGATATACTCTTATTTTTGGATAATTTATATTATTGGGTTGGTTGGGGTCATTTATATATTTCATCTTTGTGATACCATCTTGGTGTGATCTGTAGGGCAGTTTTCTCCTGTTGGTGAGGGTAATAGGAGCTGGTGTTTGTATTTTCTGCTTGGTTGCAATGTGTATTTTTATTTTTGGTTTTTATTTATTCTTATTGTACAACGGGCCATCGAAGGTATCAATTTGGCACAAAGTCTTTGTTGTGGGGATTGCTGTCAGTTTTTTCCTTTGGTGTATCCATTTAGTGAAAAGCATTTGTTGCGGCCTACTGTCGGTTTTTTCCATCTTTGAGGTATTTTCTTATTGTTCAGGATGCTTTTTTCATCTTTAGAGGTTTTTTTTCCAAAGGGAAAAGTTGTAACCTTTTTATTCTTCGGAAAACATAAGAATTAGACTTTGAAAGTGTCCCCAGGCACATACAAAATTCACTTCGACGAAAAGTTGTTCGAAGGATTACTCCAAAGCAAAAAATAGTACAGTATGCTTTAGATTTAGTAGATGGACATTGAATCCATTGTTTATATTAGCAGAATGCATCCCAAGACTGAGAATCTCAAAGACAGCCTA
>SNQJ01S0079283.1:41532-64030 GCA_010110895.2 Picea sitchensis | reverse complement strand
GTTCCATATATAGAGTTTGCAGAGTTTGAAAAAATGATAGAGTTTTGCTCTAGGGTTTGTTAAACTGCCCAAATGCAGGTGAGATATACTCTTATTTTACGATAATTTATATTATTGGGTTGGTTGGGGCCATTTATATAGTTTATCTTTGTGATACCATCTTGGTGTGATCCATAGGGAATTTTGCTCCTGTTGGTGAGGGTAATAGGAGCTGGTGTTTGTATTTTCTGCTTGGTTGCAATGTGTATTTTTTTTTGGGTTTTTATTTTTTCTTATTGTACAACAGGCCATCAAAGGTATCGATTTGGCACAAAGTCTTTGTTGCGGGGGTTGCTGTCAGTTTTTCCCTTTCCCTTGTTTCCGGTATGCTAGTATTAAATTATGAAATTAAAATTCAACATCTCGGATAAACGTGTGACCGTTAAAAAATTCCAAGTGTTAAATGTGGAAAGAGTCCCTTCTAAAGGATCTTGATGTGACCATGGCCCTTAAGAATTTCATTTGTTCTTATAGGGTTACATCCATTATTAGGGTTTGTTTTTGCCATTGAATTCGATTTATATACCGTAAGAGGAGAAATCATCTTGTGTGGATATGCAATTGCTGGACGCGTTCTGTGTTTTTTGTATGTGGGTGTTTGTGTGCTCGACGTGTACTGTGCATTTTGTATGTGGGTGTTTGTGTGTGGAAACTGCTGTGGTATTTAGTCCCAAAGCACATATCGAAGGTTCAGTGATCGCTGGATTGCTGAGCTCAAAATTTGTGCGACAGTATCACGTCATTCACTAAATGGGTTCTGATGTTCTAATCTTTTTGATATTTGAAACCCAATATGGATTACTGACATTACTTCATTTGTTTGGTTTTGAAAATTAATTAATTAATATGGTATCCATTAATAGTTGTTTCCAATGGCCGGCAGTGGATGTTCCATATATGGAGTTTGCAGAGTTTGAAAAAATGATAGAGTTTTGCTCTAGGGCTTGTTAAACTGCCCAAATGCAGGTGAGATATACTCTTATTTTTCAATAATTTATATTATTGGGTTGGTTAGGGTCATTTATATAGTTCATCTTTGTGATACCATCTTGGTGTGATCTGTAGGGCATTTTGCTCCTGTTTGTGAGGATAATAGGAGCTGGTGTTTGTATTTTTTGCTTGGTTGCAATGTGTATTTTTTTTGTGTTTTTATTTATTCTTATTGTACAACGGGCCATCGAAGGTATCAATTTGGCACAAAGTCTTTGTTGCAGGGATTGCTGTCAGTTTTTCCCTTTCCCTTTCCCTTTCCCTTGCTTCCGGTATGCTAGTATTAAATTATGAATTTAAAATCCAACATCTGGGATGAACGTGTGACCGTTAAAAAATTATAAGTGTTAAATGTGGAAAGAGTCCCTTCTAAAGGATCTTGTTGTGACCATGGCCCTTAAGAATTTCATTTGTTCTTATAGGGTTACATCCATTTTTAGGGTTTTTTTTTTGCCATTGAATTCGATTTATATACCGTAAGAGGAGAAAGCATCTTGTGTGGATATGCATTTGCTGGACGCATTCTGTGCATTTTGTATGTGGGTGTTTGTGTGCTCGACGTGTACTGTGCATTTTGTATGTGGGTGTTTGTGTGCGGAAACTGCTTTGGTATTTAGTCCTAAAGCACATATCGAAGGTTCAGTGATCGCTGGATTGCTGAGCTCAAAATTTGTGCGAAAGTATCAGGTCATTCACAAAATGGGTTCTGATGTTCTAATCTTTTTGATGTTTGAAACCCTATACGGATTACCGACAGTACTTCATTTGTTTGGTTTTGAAAATTAATTAATTAATACGGTATCCATTAATAGTTGTTTCCAAGGGCCCGCAGTGGATGTTCCATATGAGGAGTTTGCAGAGTTTGAAAAAATGATAGAGTTTTGTTGCAGGGGTTGTTAAACTGCCCAAATGCAGGTGAGATATACTCTTATTTTTGGATACTTTATATTATTGGGTTGGTTGGGGTCATTTATATAGTTCATCTTTGTGATACCATCAAGATGTGATCTGTAGGGCATTTTGCTCCTGTTGGTGAGGGTAATAGGTGCTGGTGTTTGTATTTTCTGCTTGGTTGCAATGTTTATTTTATTTTTGGTTTTTATTTGTTCTTATTGTACAACGGGCCATCGAAGGTATCAATTTGGCCCAAAGTCTTTGTTGCGGGGATTGCTGTTAGTTTTTCTCTTTCCCTTTCCCTTTCCCTTTCTTCCGGTATGGTAGTATTAAATTATGAAATTAAAATCCAACATCTCGGATGAGCGCGTGACCGTTAAAAAATTCTAAGTGTTAAATGTGGAAAGGGTCCCTTCTAAAGGATCTTGATGTGACCATGGCTCTTAAGAATTTCATTTGTTCATATAGGGTTACATCCATTATTAGGGTTTGTTTTTGCCATTGAATTCGATTTATATATCGTAATGATATGCAATTGCTGGACGTGTTCTGTTTTTTTGTATGTGGGTGTTTGTGTGCGGAAACTGCCATGGTATTTAGTCCCAAAGCACATATCGAAGGTTCAGTGATCGCTGGATCGCTGAGCTCAAAATTTGTGCGACAGTATCAGGTCATTCACAAAATGGGTTCTGATGTTCTAATCTCTTTGATGTTTGAAACCCAATACGGATTACCGACATTACTTCATTTGTTTGGTTTTGAAAATTAATTAATTAATATGGTATCCATTAATAGTTGTTTCCAAGGGCCGGCAGTGGATGTTCCATATATGGAGTTTGCAGAGTTTGAAAAAATGATAGTTTTGCTCTAGGGTTTGTTAAACTGCCCAAATGCAGGTGAGATATACTCTTATTTTTCGATAATTTATATTGTTGGGTTGGTTGGGGTCATTTATATAGTTCATCTTTGTGATACCATCTTGGTGTGATCCGTAGGGTATTTTGCTCCTGTTGGTGAGGGTAATAGGAGCTGGTGTTTGTATTTTCTGCTTGGTTGCAATATGTATTTTTTTTTGGGTTTTTATTTATTCTTATTGTTTAACAGGCCATCAAAGGTATCAATTTGGCACAAATTCTTTGTTGTGCGGATTGCTGTCAGTTTTTCCTTTTCCCTTTCCCTTGCTTCCGGTATGGTAGTATTAAATTATGAAATTAAAATCCAACATCTTGGATGAACGTGTGACTTTTAAAAAATTCCAAGTGTTAAATGTGGAAAGAGTCCCTTCTAAAGGATCTCAATGTGACCATGGCCCTTAAGAATTTCATTTGTTCTTATAGGATTACATCCATTTTTAGGGTTTGTTTTTGCCATTGAATTCGATTTATATATCGTAAGAGGAGAAATCATCTTGTGTGGATGTGCAATAGCTGGACGCATTCTGTGTATTTTGTATGTGGGTGTTTGTGTGCTCGACGTGTACTGTGCATTTTGTTTGTGGGTGTTTTTGTGCGGAAGCTGCTGTGGTATTTAGTCCCAAAGCACATATCGAAGGTTCAGTGATCTCTGGATTGCTGAGCTCAAAATTTGTGCGACAGTATCAGGTCATTCACAAAATGGGTTCTGATGTTCTAATCTTTTTGATGTTTGAAACCCAATACGGATTACCGACATTACTTCATTTGTTTGGTTTTGAAAATTAATTAATTAATATGGTATCCATTAATAGTTGTTTCCAAGGGCCGGCAGTGGCTGTTCCATATATGGAGTTTGGAGAGTTTGAAAAAATGATAGAGTTATGCTCTAGGGTTTGTTAAACTGCCCAAATGCATGTGACATATACTCTTATTTAATTATTTTTCGATAATTTATATTTATTGGGTTGGTTGGGGTCATTTATATAGTTCATCTTTGTAATACCATCTTGGTATGATCTGTAGGGCATTTTGCTCCAGTTGGTGAGGATAATAGGAGCTGGTGTTTGTATTTTCTGCTTGGTTGCAATGTGTATTTATTTTTTGGGTTTTTATTTATTCTTATTGTACAACGGGCCATCGAAGGTATCAATTTGGCACAAAGTCTTTGTTGCGGGGATTGCTGTCAGTTTTTTCCTTTGGTGTATCCATTTAGTGAAAAGCATTTGTTGCGGCCTACTGTCGGTTTTTTCCATCTTTGAGGTATTTYCTTATTGTTCAGGATGCTTTTTTCATCTTTAGAGGTTTTTTTTCCAAAGGGAAAAGTTGTAACCTTTTTATTCTTCGGAAAACATAAGAAYTAGACTTTGAAAGTGTCCCCAGGCACATACAAAATTCACTTCGACGAAAAGTTGTTCGAAGGATTACTCCAAAGCAAAAAATAGTACAGTATGCTTTAGATTTAGTAGATGGACATTGAATCCATTGTTTATATTAGCAGAATGCATCCCAAGACTGAGAATCTCAAAGACAGCCTAGAAACTCTGATTTATACCGCAGAAAAACCATAAAACCATAATATTCTATATCATATTTTCCCTTATATTGATTACAATCTTCATCTTTTTTAGTATTTATGGAAAATCCTTAAATATATAAACTGAATTATCACTGGCATAGTGGTACCAGTGTTTTCCTCAATCAGTTCCATGGCCTCTGCTTCCAGTTCAAGCCCTCTCTTTGAAAATCCATCTGCCAGTTTTAATTCTCTGAAAATGTGAGAGAAAGAGATATAAGTGAAATTTTCTACCAGCAGTTTTAAAAAATAGGCCTTTCTCATTTCTATGTTTTTATTCATTCGACTGATAACAAGATCAGGGTCACCAAGGACCTGGAGGTGAATAATATTTTTCTCCACAACGAACCTCAACAGAATGGCCAGGGCATTACATCAGCTTCGTTGTTGCCAGTTGGTGTCCTTAGACCCACCCTAAAAAGATTGTGACAAAAACAGTGTACCACCTGGACCACAAACCCCTGGGTTTCCTTGGCAAGCTCTATCAAAAAAGGTATCTCATTTATTTGTTTCGACATCTTTTCTTTTTCAGATTCCCCAAGTAAGTGAAGTTTATTTGGTGACAAAACTGGAACAGAGGGATTTGTTTATTCTCAAACGAACTTGAATTCCTTGCCAGCCAAAAGGCCCAGGAAGCCACCAATGGCAGAGTTCTATGCTCTGTCAGGGATCTGTCCTTGAACCTTCCATCTTTTAACGACAGAGAAGCAGCCCAGACCTCCTTTCAAAAAGGACTTTGCACTAGCATGTGATTAACTAATTCCACATCCATTTTGTGGTGTATAGATACCTGGTTATTGCCAGGTTCTCTTCTGCACAACATCCCACCCTAGCACTTTCTTTCTGCACAACATCCCACCCTAGCACTTTCTTGGCCATGGCAAGCCACACGAAGATTCTTGTTTTTAAAGGGGCTTTTACTTTCCAAATCATTTTCCACTCCCAAACTGCTCCTTCCTTTCTTCCTCTGAAAACATGTCTGTTACCCTATCTTGGCTGAATATTACCTAGATGATGCTTTTTTTGACCAGGCCAAGATGTCTTCATCCATCCTCAAGTGAACTCTGCAGTAATTTCTGAAGATGGGAATTCCAGCTACTGGCTTCCTCTCCTTCCAACCCCAGTCTGTCTGGCTGCCTGCTTCCAGTCCTGATCCCACAAAGATGTAGAGGCTGGATTAGCAGCATCCGCCAAATTGAAAATACCTCGCATGTAGCAAGGTAGACACCAGAGCCTGGGAAAGACTATATTGCCCTGCACATCCTATCCAAGGGTTGGTTCAAGTTCTAACTTTTCTTCACTTCCTATCTTCATGCAAGCAAGCAAGCCTGTTCCAAGAAGTGGGAAGGATTGAACTAATGCTTTCCAGATAATGAGACATTTGCAATTGGTTAAATAGGCTGCCTTATCCTTGTGCCACAACCCTTCGTAGTTGATCAGTCTTCAAAGACTTTGCAAAAGAGATGAATATTTTTTAGGCTACACCCTACAGCTGGTTTGGGCCTTGTTATCTTCTTCCATGTTATTAATGGAGCCCCATTGTGTACTTTCTTACCTGTCCAAAGAAACTTGAGGTAGGCCAGCATGGCTATCCGGATGTAGGCCAAGGACCCTACAGCTGCTCTGGGCTTTGCTATCTTCTTCCATGTTATTAATGGAACCCCATTTTGTACTTTCTTACCTGTCCAAAGAAACTGGAGATAGGCCAGCATGCCTATCCGGATGTAGGCCAAAGATTGCAAATACACTAGGACGACTTCTAATACTGATACCATTGGTTACACCAAGTGGTTATTCTATTGTCAAAGTTTTGATACAGGCAGACCTAATCTCTATAACCATAGTTATTAAGTTTTAAGATGAAGCCCAAATGCTTTAGGCTAATGCTGAAGGGAATATTATTGTAGGAGAGAAACCAAGAGATTAGCATTTTCTGTCTCAGAGGGGTGCGGTTAAATCAGATTTGTGCATTTATTTCTATCCCTGTGGCCTTACAGTACAGATCCATGATCTCTTTGTATTTATCAGCCTCTCTTATTGCCCACCATCATCATAATCATCATCTAACCCCTTGTGGGGGGCTAGAACCATCATCCATATCCAAGATAAGGATATTACCAAACCACAATAATAAGATAGTTTTTTCCACTTCCATCAAAAGTGCAACCAAGGGGTGATCAATAAGGTAACCACATGTGGGAAAACCACCAAGGAGCAAGCACAATCATCCAACCAAGGAGAAGTGAGACTCCTCCAACCAACGAGCTCCATCAGATGATACAATGCCATAGAGATAAGGGGCTCCATGAAGATGTCCAATAGCTCCAAAAGGAATGGGCAACAAATTTCCATCAATGTGATAAAAATCACAAAGTGGAACCTCATACAATATGGGATGTAACAGGTTCTACATCACAAAGAATTGATTCTTCTAGATAGTTCACCCACACACTTCAGCTATGTGAGTCCATATACCCCTCAACAACAACATTCTTATTCCTTAAAAACCTTAAATAAAGTAAACATAGTAGAATGCTTTCCTATCATTATATGGACCATAGATACTTACTAGGGAGTAGAGTTTCCCTGTCTCTGATGAATGTAGTTCAACGCATACACCTGAATCCAGTAACTGAAAGGATTTGCTCCACCGAATGACCACTCCCCCTGATTTGCCCACTGTATCGGAAGCTAAAAAAATCCCAATATTTTTAGGAAACTAGATAAGATTCATTTTATCTTTTCTCTTGTGTCAATAGAGTGTGGGCTATAGGGTTTGTTTGTTAGAAGAGGCTACCCATTCCCCTAATGTTTAGAGAGAGAACTAACATATTTTACCCTTCCCCCTGGCCATTTTTGCTCGAAGGACTTCTCTTGATGGTTTTCTGTAATCCAATAGTATCTCTCTTTTTGCTTTTTCTCTATGCTAAATTTAGGTAAGAT
Organism: Picea sitchensis; assembly: GCA_010110895.2. NCBI lineage: Eukaryota > Viridiplantae > Streptophyta > Pinopsida > Pinales > Pinaceae > Picea > Picea sitchensis. Next base: position 56,677 of record SNQJ01S0079283.1, on the reverse strand, counting down.
TTCCTCTCTAGAGATGGTTGGCTGTGCCCTGATAGTATCTCTCTTTCTGTTTTTTCTCTATACTAAATTTAGGTAAGATTTCCTCCATAGAGATGGTTGGATTGTAAATGTGTTGAACCTGCAGAGAATAGATCTAGCTAGAAAATAACACACAAATTTGTAGAGAGAAATTGAGAAAGAAGAAGCAAGAGAGAATCAACAAATCATCAACATACAGAACTAGCAGTAGAAGTGAATCAGCCGTCCTGAGCATGTAAACATTCGGGTCTGGTTTACAACATACAAAGTTCTGTGACAGCAGGTAGGAGTCCATCGTGGCATACCATGCCCTCAGAGCCTGCTTGGGGCCATAAAGAGATTTCTTTAGTCGACATACCAAAGATGAATCCTGCATAAATCCCTAGGGCTGCTCCATATAGATCTCCTCAGAGATATCACCGTGAAAAAATGCATTCATCACGTCCATCTGATGGACTTCCCATCCCTTGGCTGCCGCAATGGAAAGGGCCAAACGCATGGAATCCATCTTCGCTACTAGAGCAAAGGTCTCATCATAGTCAATGCCATGAACCTGCTGAAAGCTTTTGGCAACTAGCTTGGCTTTGTATCTGCTAATCTGTTCATCCGTTGCGCTCTTGGTCTTGTCTATAGAGGGAGTTGTACTCCCTTTTTATGGCGGATTCCCAAAAGGGATTTCCAACAGCGTCGCCATAAGACTATGGATCTGAAGACTGAACCAAGAAAAGATGCCTGGGTGGAAATGGTTCAGTGACAGTGAGTGCAAGAGGAGGCTCCTCGAAATCAGATAGAGTCCTCCTAGTATCCACTGGATCACCAACAAGATCCCCTACATTTTGAAGAGTAGTTTGGGCCCCACTTGGGCCTCTGCTCTGGCTCTGCATCTGCATTTGGATGCACTGACTCTGCGTCTGATTGTACTGACTTTGTATCTGAATCCTCTGAATCAGATCTCTCCTTTGAAGGAGAGTAGTCATGTGCATGCTTATCATCTCTGACAGGTGGAAGAATAAAGGTGTCTGCATGCGGCTGCTGAGGTACATGCGAGACACTTTCCTTGAATTGGACACTTCGCTCAATGATGAGCTGGTTTGAGGAAAGATCAATAAGTTGGTATTCCTTCACACCGTCGGGGTATCCAACAAAGATACACTCTATGCTCTGTGGATCAAGTGCCTTCCTCTTTTAAGAGGGAATCCGGGCCCATGCATGTGAACCGAAAATACGAAAGTGGGTCACTTTCGGTTTGAGGCCGCTCCAAGCCTCGTAGGGGATCTTATCCTTGACAGATCTACGGGGAGATTTGTTTTGGATGTAGGTTGCACAATTAAGTGCTTCGGCCCATAATCTCCATGGAAGTGACTTTGCATGAAACATGCAAAATGCCACCTTAGAGGAATGAGTATCACCTACAATGGTTGCAGTGATATAGTCTGTGGCTATGTTGATTCAGAGGAGGTGGAGTGGTCCATATTAGAGCAAATTGTGTAGGCATGTTCACACAACCAATATTGTTAGAGAAGTTGTGATGATGTTTGGGTTTCTTTTGGCTTGCAGAAAAGGTGATGATTGAATTTATTGGAGAGGTATCAGGCAAATTTTTGTCAAGGTGGAGATTGTTGGGTGGTGACAATACGTCTCGATGGTTACAAATCAATTTTCTCTTCCTTGGACATCGTTGTGGTTTCCCAAGCGATTGGCGTTTCATATCCATGTAAAATATTACAAATTTTTTGTTTAAATGAGAAGCTCGTGAGGTGCTTCGAGTATTGTAAACCTGACAGAAGCAATAAAGATAACTCGCCCCCATTTATTTGTTGTCTGTTGTTTGTTGTTATCATTTTCTCTATCCATTAATTTCATTGTTTGCAGGCCCATTAACTCACTGGTTGCAGGCTCGGTTCTCAGTAGTATGATCATGGCATAAGCTTGTATTAACTGTACGTTTCTTTTCATTCTCCGTAGTTGTTACCGCATGCATAACATGTGGAAACCGATTAGACTCAGGGTTTGGAGGAATTGACATTAGGATCCTTACGAATTTTCCCCATTGGTACATATAGCATGTGAAGCAAAATATTTAATGGATGCTTTTTGAAGCAAAATATTTAATGGATGCTCTAATCCTATACACATGCATCACCGCTAAGGAAAACCGTCGTATAACCGTGCAATCCCTATGTGTTTGGTAGACCCAATAAATACGATCCATACAGATACACATGCACTATTAGCAAGCTGGCTGCAAGCAATGATAGTGACGACAAATGAAAATTCATGAAAATTGAAGAGACAAGTCACCACTAAGAAATCAATAGTTCTAACACAAATCGGTTAGCAAGGTCTAGATACAAAGAAGACAAACTAGGTAGAGAATAGCTGCATTGCAGCTATTTTCCTTGTTATATCAAGTTATATAAAAAGTTTATATTAAATTGTAAATTAATAAATGAATTAATGTAAACATTCCTCAATTAAAAAGAATTTGGTATTTTCATGCAAGGTGGCCCAATATTTATAATGCTGAGAATTTGGTATTTTCATGCAAGGTGGCCCAATATTAAAATGCTGAGAAACTGAGTTTAAAGTGAAAAAACATTAAATGCAAACACAAATTTATTTTAAGATATAATTTGATATTTTTCTTAAAATATTATATTGTTTTGTTATAATATTTATAATGCAAATGTAAACACAAATTTAATATTTTTAAGAAGATTTAATTTGATTATTTTCTTAAAATATTATATTGTTTTGTTATAATATTTATAATGCAAATGTAAACACAAATTTAATATTTTTAAGATGATTTAATTTAATATTTTCTTAATATTTTTAAGATGATTTAATTTAATATTTTTCTAAAAATATTATATTGTTTCCAAAATTAAGTTTAAATTTATTTTAAGATGATTTAATTTGATAATTTTCTAAAAATACTATATTGTTTCGAAAATTAAGTTTAAAGTATAAAACATTAAATACAACATAAATGTACTCTTATATATAAAAATGTCAAATAGATTTTTTAATAGTTATTTAAGTTGATTTACAATTCTTTATATTTTTTTAATGGTTGTTTAAGTTGACTTATAATAATGCTTGATATATATTGAAAAAAATAAAAGAATAGTTTGAGGGATTATATGCTATATGTTTTATGAGACCAACAATGATACTTTATAACATTTTACAAAGCAATTTTGTTTTTATAAATAAAATTATATGAAAAATATATAGAAGAGAAAAAACGTTGATAAATTTTATTTTAATATTTTTTAAAGTTGATTGATAAATAATGATTATATATAATTAAATTGGATACTTTGATTGATAAATAATGATTATATATAATTAAAATTGGATACTTTTAATAGGTTCAAATTTATTTAAAAAAATATTTAAAAATATTTTTCAAAATAAATATACAATTTTGAATTCACCAATTATTTATGAAAAACATTAAATATTATAAGAAATTAGAACAAGAGTGGCATTTCAACAATTAATCAATATCTTGACTTTTTTTAGGTGTTAATGATCATCTTAATTCCGGTATTATATAATATTTTAAGAAATTAAAACAAGAGTGGCATTTCAACAATTAATCAATATCTTGACTTATACTTTTTAGGGGATAATGATCATCTTAATTCCGGTATTATATAAGAATAATATCTTGACTTATACTTTTTAGGGGATAATGATCATCTTAATTCCGGTATTTTATAAGAATGGATGTTAATTATCATTATCTATATTCTAGATTTTACATACTAGTTTTTGGAATCTATAAATTAAAATAACCCCCTAAAATTTGGGGAGTGGCATTTCAACAATTAATCAATATCTTGACTTATACTTTTTAGGGGATAATGATCATCTTAATTCCGGTATTATATAAGAATAATATCTTGACTTATACTTTTTAGGGGATAATGATCATCTTAATTCTGGTATTTTATAAGAATGGATGTTAATTATCATTATCTATATTCTAGATTTTACATACTAGTTTTTGGAATCTATAAATTAAAATAATTGTCTAAAATTTGGGGATATATTTTTTTGGGGATATTTGTCTAAAATCTGGCCAGAAATTGTTGGTTTAGTAGGCTTAAGTGTTTATTTCTGTAAAATCCCAGTGTTTTGACAATTTTTCAGCATGCCGAATTCATTTCTGCATTCAAAAATGGATTCTGAACAACACAAAATAATGATTCGTGTAAATTTATATTGTTGGATTCAAACAAAAAAAACCCATTTAATAAAACAGTTAACCAAAACCATTTCATAATAATAATTTATAAAATTATGATTAATTTTTATTACTGTAATTATCAAAATTTCAATATAATATTGTGGTTGGTCTCGAGATGGAGAGTGGGACTAATCTATCGGCGGCAAAAAGAAGGAAATGCCATATTCACTGTTTTTATAAAGGTTTGAATCATAAATCTAATTTTTGTTACTGTAATTATGAAAATTTCAATATAATATTGTGGTTGGTCTCGAGAGGAGAGTGGGACTAATCTATCGGCGGCAAAAGAAGGAAATGGCATATTCACTGTTTTCTCAAGGCTTGAATCATAAATCTAAACTGTGCAAAATTAAAATCTCAATATTAACATATAAAAAAATATAATAAATATATAATAAATAACTATTTTTTTTTTTATATTTTAAATAATTTCTTAGAAATGTCACACTAAAATTTCATACCTTTTTTTATATTTTAAATAATTTCTTAGAAATTTCACATTAAAATTTCATACCATACGAAATTACCTTCAACATGAACATAATTTAAATTTATTTCTATGTATTTAAAATCACAATTATTTATAATAAATATATAATAAATAACTATTTTTTTTTTTTATATTTTAAATAATTTCTTAGAAATGTCACACTAAAATTTCATACCTTTTTTTATATTTTAAATAATTTCTTAGAAATTTCACATTAAAATTTCATACCATACGAAATTACCCTCAACATGAACATAATTTAAATTTATTTCTATGTATTTAAAATCACAATTATTTTTGAAAAATTTATTTTTAATTTAAAATAGAAATCAAAATAAAATAAGAATCGACACTGGTTACTTATTATAGCTGTAGTTTAAATTTTTTTTGAAAAATTTATTTTTAATTTAAAATAGAAATCAAAATAAAATAAGAATCGACACTGGTTACTTATTATAATTTCATACCATACGAAATTACCCTCAACATGAACATAATTTAAATTTATTTCTATGTATTTAAAATCACAATTATTTTTGAAAAATTTATTTTTAATTTAAAATAGAAATCAAAATAAAATAAGAATCGACACTGGTTACTTATTATAGCTGTAGTTTAAATTTTCTAAGTTTTAGTTATTTTTAGGTAATATTTTTTGGAGATATTTGCTTTAAATCAGGTTAAAAATGATTAGATCGACAGATTTGAGTGATTATTTCTGTATAATCCAAGTACCTCAGAATTTTTCAGCATATTGAATTTTTTCAGCATATTGAATTTATTTCTGCATTCAAAAATGAATTTTAAACAACAAAAAATAGTAATGTTGTGGAGATTTTGTGCATCAATTGTTAAATAAGCTCAAACTTTAACAACAGAGAATAATACCAACTAGGGCAGTCACATAACCTGTGGCTGATCAATGTCAATAGGTTATTATGACGAGCAAGGAAACTGGTTGATACATATTAGAAAAATGTAAATAAAAAAAGCCTAAATGCAATAAAATAAATCAAAAACATAGACAGTTCACACTCCATAAACTAATGGGTGCCCCCAACATCAAAAGTGTGCAATGTTTCTTAATAATATAAAAGAAATCAAAGCATAGACAGTTCACACTCCATAAACTAATGGGTACCCCCAACATCAAAAGTGTGCAGTGTTTCTTAATAATATAAAGATGAAATACATAAATATTAATCCTCAATCATTTAAACTTATAATTATCACTTAAAAATATGCAAATTTATTTTTCATACCAAAATATACAAATTTATTTTTCACGAAACTTTCAAACTCTATCCGAAATCACCATATTTCATAAAACAATCAATAACAACAAATAAACAAATAAAAAACTGAATACCTATTAATCATCAACACAATTGAAAATTCATTTCAATATGCAGAACCATATTTCATAAAACAAAGTTCTATATGATAAGATTTCTACCATCGATGGGATAAATAAATCGTTTACGAGATACGAAGAATGTACAACGCATTGAAATTTGAAACCTTATCCAAAACCAAAGTGAATCTGTTTTCCACTTATATCTAAACGTCATAAGTTTACATGTCTTCTGAGCTAAATAAAACACAATTGTTTTTGCCCACTGCATCTTTCTACAAGCAAAACACAGAAGCAGAATTTTTTTTAACATAAATTCATTTTTTTAACACTGATTCAAATCATGTGATTCGAATGTATGAAGCATCGATTAAATTTATGCACAAAATTTTCCCAACAAATATATATATTTTCACATGGGATCTATACGAGAAACAAATATTTCCAAAAAAAAATATATTTTCACATGGGATCTATAAGACGAGAAACAAATATTTCCAAAAAAAAAAATATTTTCACATGGGATCTATAAGACGAGAAACAAATATTTCCAAAAAAAAAAAAAAATATTTTCACATGGGATATATAAGATAAGAAGGATAGCACTCTGGGGTGTGTAGAGTATTTGAAAATAGTGGAAATGTTAAAAAAGTTTATTAAGTGAGATTACAAGTTTGAAACCTTCATCTTATCTTCTGCTAGAAGAATGAGAATGAGATGAGAAAGATAAATAAAACAGGTTGTTACACATGAATTTAATTTTCTATGTTTTTCTTGATACAGATACAAATCAGAGGGAGATCTCTCCACCCAGACAGTAAGTCGATCAATGCAACAAAAGTACAATTTTTTTATTTTTTTTTCTGCATCAGGCTATGCAGACTCCTCTGATGCAGCTGTTTCATCAAGCCCTTCGATCATCTGCTCTATCTTACAACTTATAAAACGAACAAATTCTTCCTCTTCATAGTATTTTGAAGGATCGGCCTGGAAACTCCATTCTACAACGCAGTTTCCGCAGTTGGTCATATTGTATACTTTGAAGTTGGCCACATACCCTTCTATTCCCAGGTTCCCATCGATGATGGAGTAAGTATAACAACGATTCAGAGAATCCATTGTTAACAATTTCTCCTTTGGCCATAACATACGTTGATCTGATCCATAGCTTTGGACTCCACTGCAGTATCTCACACAGCCGACTTCATTCCTTTCTCCTTCCACGTGGTCGCATTTGTCAATGTTTTTGGCATATTTATTCACATTTATAAAATCTGCACTCAACTTCCATACTCTTCCACAGGGAGATTTCATTATTTTTGTGACAGACCCATGCCATGTTTCGCCTCCTTCCCTGCAAAAATTACGGAAATGGGCCTAGACTCATCAGTTTTAATTTTTATACATAGATTAAAAAAAGACGCCGGCTTGATTGGAATTTCAGGATCAGAAACTCATCCAAATAATTGCAATACAGAAATCAATTAACACACAGGAATAGTTACTCACATCTGATCATTGACGATGCTCTGATCCATCTACAAATAATTGGCAAAAATTAATGCCCAAATGGTTGAAAATAATGAAAACAGAACAAACTACAACCAACCATGAGTGGTCAGCAAGATGCCACAGTAACAAAACCGAAACATACCAGAAAGAAATGATTTATTTTGCGAAAATCATGATGTTATATCCTTGTATTTGTAATTTTACAAAACAGTTGGCAGGTTTTTATGAACGAAAAGACCTAATTTTTTTGCTTCAGCTCGATCGAAACCTTTTGGGTTGGTCGCCAAGTGATTTCAGGGTTTCTCACATACAGAAATGCGTGGATCGAAACTGTTCAATTCTATCATAGCACAATCGACTCTGAGACAATGACCGATTAATGTTTATAACGAATAATAGTTAGCGGAAAGGTGTACACCTATTGATAATAGGCACAATTAATTACTTTTTAATCTAAAATTCTAATTTTATGGCTAACAATTGAAGACGCTGACATATTCTTAGTCGTACTCTCTAATCAATGGATGAAATTTAATGCTCATAACTTCCTTGCATTTCTGAATACTTCCGTTACCTTGTTTATTTTTTCACATTTACTTAATATGATTAAGAAATTACTTCTCTAACCATTGATTGACAGGTTAACTGATTAAAAAATATTAATATGTATAAAACTTTGCATTGCCACGTTCCTTGAGATTAAGCGTTTGTAGCTGGACGCAGTGGAAGCTGGACGTCGTTTCAATTAGCACGACGACGTTTCAGTGGCCGATACCTTTCGGCGTTCTCCAGCGGCGAGTCGGCTGTGCTAGTTATAACGAATAATAGTTATATAATCACATTAAGATTATCTGGAAGTCGAAGAAGTGAGCGACACATCGTTGCAATAATTATATTTAAAACATTTGACAAATGTGCAAGCACGTCCCCACGTTTCATCGTCCATTCATGCTCGGTGTCTGTCACGTTACTTCTGTTTTGATTTTCATGATATGCAGTTTATGTTGGTCGATAACAATAGTATGTTTTTTTCGTTGGACATGATATTTTTTTAACTATATTATCTAAATGGCTGTGTTCTATTAAATGGTTTTTTTGTTTGAATCTATTTTTGAATGCAAAAATAGATTCAGCGTACTGAAAAATTCACAGGGTACTAGGATGAAATAATTAGTTAAATCTACAAATCCAACAATTTCTCATCCAAACAAATATCCTCGGAAATTTTTTTCATTTGGTAGAATTTTTAACCTATAGCTTACGGAAATTATGAAATAGTTAGTTTTAAATAACTCTATATAATAAATAATATATGAAAACAATTTTGTGTGTGAAGATATAACTACTCCCAATTTTTAAATTTCTTGATAATCAAATTTCATAGAGTTGTTCTTCACAACTCTATTCAACACTTAATAATAATAATAGTGTGTTTTGTCAAAATTTTATAAAATCAATATACATATTTTTTTCAAAAAGAAATTATATATATTTAAAAGTGTGACAAATGGTGCACTTATTTATATATTTGTCTTTAATTTTGCTTTCACTTCCTTGTTTTAGATTTTAGTTTTTAGTTTTAAAATTTCACAACAATTTACAATGTCATTGAAGTAATCAACTAACAAGAAAATGTTTGCAATCCATATGGGGTTTTGGGGAGGCGACAAATATTGGGAACAATGCTAAGTGAATGAGTGGATACATCAAAGGTGGGAGCGGACTTGACAAGTCATCTCATGTAGGGTTTCACACATGCGATCATCGACGCCAATTTCAAAATTGTTAATGCAAGAATTAATTCCAAGTAAGGGTAGTACCCATGCCTCGTTCACTAGATCTTCCGGGATAGTTTACCTCGACATAATGCGTAAGGCTCAAGGAAAGGAAACTTGGTTTGTGCTTGCGCTCCGAGACGGCAAGAGCTTTGAAGAACAACCATTTATGGAAGCAAGTGAAACTCTTTAAATCTGGGACCATTGATGAGGCTTGCGTGCAAGCATAATACTTGGAGAATATAGACCACAAGAAAGGGTATAGGCTAAGTGGTTCTAAATAGAAATACCACCAATATGCTTCCAAGGAGGGGAAGAAGAAGTGGAAAATAAAAGACAAGAAAATGACAACCAATGCACATTAATGCAAGGATCCAAACAACCACTGTAACCATTGTAATATTGATGGTCACATTGAAGATAAGTGTTGGAAGTTGCATTTAGAGCTGCAACCAAAGAATCTTAAGAAGGATGCCAAGAATAAGAACCTTCTAGGTGTGGATTCAAGCAACTTCGTACATAGTAGCTCATATGTGAATGAGAATATTTTCTACACCTCAGTAGCGTTCATCACAAGGAAGAGAAGTAGATGACTAGACTCTTACACATTAAGATCCATGTCAAAAAGACCAAGGTGGATGCTCTATTTGATTCTAATTCATAGGTAAACCTTATAGAAAATGATCCAATCAACAGGCTAGGGGTGGAATTTCATGAGAATCTAAGCCCATATCCATTGGGATGGGTGAATAAGGATGTAGAGCTCAAAGTCACTAAACCGTGTAAGATAAAATTTTCAATAAGTGAAAATTTTATTGATGAAGCGAAGTTAGATGTAGTACCCCTTGAGTGTGGTGTATTGTTTGGAAGCCTCTACATGTATATGAGAGATTTTCTCTTCACGAGGAGAGAAAACCAGTACCACCTAATTAAGGATGGGAAGTCTTTCATCATCAATGCACACAAAAGTAAATCGAAGATCTCTTTGGTAAGTGTTAACCAAGCCAAAAAGTTGATCATATTGTAGAAATTTTTTATTGCTTTTATTAAGAAAGAATTGACTACAGGGTGAATCAGTAAGAGTGAATTCATCCTTGGAGGGATGTACCAAAGAATAGAAACAATATTTGGAGGATTCGTTGAAGGAATACAACCTGAGTGTTCCATGAACGCAAAGGGTACCACCTAATAGAGAAGTGGAGCATGGGATGCAAGTGTTGCCTAACTCCCTAATAAAAAATATTGGGACATATAGATAATCTATCCTATAAGAAAATGAAGTGAAGAAATAACACAATAACTTCTAGAGCAGGGAATAATTCAACCAAGAAACTCACCTTGTGGGTCACCTATCATCATAGTACATAAGGAGAATGGGACTTGGTGAATGTGTATTGACTACAGAGCTTTGAATAAGATCACACTCAAGAATCAATGCCCTCTACCCAGGATCGATGATTTGTTAGATCAGTTGCAACATGCCAAGTACTTCACCAAGTTGGAAATCAAATCGAGATATCATCAGGTATGAGTTAAAGAACAAGACACTTGGAAGATTGCCTTCAAGACAAGGCATGGCCTATAAGGATGGATGGTAAAAACTTTTGGCTTATGTAATGCACTACCTACATTTATGTGATTGATGAATGATGTTTTGTGTCCATATGTAGATTCATTTGTAGTAGTGTATTTAGATGACATAATGGCTTATAGCTCTACCTGGTAAGAACACATCTCACATCTCATGTAGGTGTTAAAGACTCTGAAAAAGCATAAGCTACTATCTAAACTTAAGAAACACGAATTTTCTTAGTAGTCGTTGGTGTATTTGGGTATGTGATTGGTGGAGGGGAACTCAATATAGATCCAACAAATATGGAGGAAATCCTCAAGTGGCTAGTTCCTACTAATGTCATTGAAGTTATGAGATTTGTTGGGGTAATGCNAATTTTCTTAGTAGTCGTTGGTGTATTTGGGTATGTGATTGGTGGAGGGGAACTCAATATAGATCCAACAAATATGGAGGAAATCCTCAAGTGGCTAGTTCCTACTAATGTCATTGAAGTTATGAGATTTGTTGGGGTAATGCAATACCTACAAAATTTTATAGCATCCTTTTTAGCAACAATGACACTACTCCATGCTATAACAACCAATAGTAAGAGTTTCTAGTGGGGAAATAATCGGTAGAAATCTTTTGATGAGATAAAATGAAAGACTAGTCAAACACTAGTTCGTGCATTTCCTAACCTGCATAAGCCTTTTGAAGTGGAGATGGATGCAAGTGGGTATGCTATGGGAGCATGTTTGAAGTAAGGAGACAATATGGTATGCTATCATTATGATAAGGAACTCTAGGCCCTTGTTCAAGTCGTTAAGAAATGGAATCACTCTCCCATGGGTAAGGAAACCATTATTCACACTAATCACTAGCCACTGTGGTATTTGCAGGCCCAAAGTAAACATCAACAAATCAGACATTACAAATGGACGAGGTTTTTGCAGTAGTTTCATCTAGTCATCAGATATAAGAAGGTAATCACCAATAACTTGGAAGAAATTCTTTCAATGCCACCCACATCCAAGATTATATATTTTGGAACTCTTATGCATATGGATACTTTTACCCATTATGCATACAAAGAGGCATACACAGAATATGAGGACTTCAAGGAGGTGTTTCAATAGCTACATCGCCAAAGTCGTGTAGAAGAAGGTGATGATAAGGTTGACTATCATCTCTAGAATGTGTTACTCTACAAACTAAACAAGCTCTTTGTTCCTAAAGGTGATATATTGCAGATTATTAGAGAACCTCACAACTCTAAGGTTGTAGGATATTTTGGTGTTGGGAAGATAGTTTCCAACTTGCAAAGGTATGTGTATTGGACCAAAATATAAAAAGATCTAGTTGCTTGGTATATTAAAAGATGTGTGCTTTATTGTACCAACAAGCCTAGTAATATAAATCAAGGTTTATGTTATTCCTTACCTATACCCACTTGACCTTGGGATAACATCTCCATGGATTAATTTGTGGATGTTTTTCCAACAACTAGGAAGGGACATGACTATCTATTTGTGGTATTTGATATAATTAGCAAGATGTGCATTCATATTCCTGGTAAAAATACCATCAAATGATAAGAAGCAACAAACATGTTCTTTGAACAGGTTTGGGTGCACTTTGGCATACTAAGGAGCATCATCTCATATATGGATACTAGATTTCTCAATGCCTTTTGGACTATACTTTGTGAAAATATAGACACCAAGTTGAAGATATCTACAAATTTCCATCCATAGACATATGGTAAAAAAAGTAGTCAATATGCCATTGGTTTGGCATTTGAGGATGTAACATCCCTGGTTTTAATCCTTGCAAATTATAGTGTAATTGTGTAACTATCATTTAGGGTGGTGAGCCGATATGCTTGGGGAAAGAGCCTATATTAATTAATATGGTCGGGGGACGAATTATGTACTATGTATGTTGAAAATATTAATGAAAGTAATAATCACATTAATATGGTCCGGGGACGAATTATGTACTATGTATGTTGAAATTCTTAATAAAAGTAATAATCACTGGTTGTGATACGTCAAGAGTGATAACGATTGGGGGGCTATGATTCCACAAGAGAGGGGGATAAAGGGGCGATTATTCATGGGTATTAATTCAAACACACATTCTTGAATTTTATTATTATTGAGTATAAACCTTCTATTCGCTGTTGAGTGTTCCCAAATCCAATCATTGCATTTATGTAAGAGGGTGGGTGTGTGAAGTCACATCTTAGATTTATTTGGAGCATGGGGATGAAGTATAATCATCTTTGGGAATAGTGAGAGTCAAGCAAGCAAGGGAGAAGAAGGAAATTTGTATGCAGAAAGAAGAGAGTTTTTACAAGAAGTTATTGGGAAGAAAGAGAGGAGTTGAGTGCTGGGAAGATCCCTAGCCATGATGTGCTTGAAGATAACCATTGTTGGGAGGTGTTTATGATGATAAAGAGATCGTTGTGCTTGTAAAAACTCGATATAATCCTATAGTGCATTTCCTGTCGAGGAAACGGTTCAAGAGCCTTGTGAAGTTTGTTGTGAGCACTCCTGAGTAGTTGTGAGTTCTTGGAAGTCCCCAACTATGAGATTCCTGGCCAATTGAGTGCATTGGGTGATCAAAATCTGGACCATGGGTCAAAATTTAGCTCAAAAATCAACGTTTTCGGAATTGCCTCAAAACGAATGAGAACGTAGCCCTCGTCATCACGAACCCAACACAACTCGTTTGGGTTCAAATGAACGTCAGGAGCGAGAGATATCACGATCTGTTCGAATCGTCAAACATGTAAAAAAAGGGACGCTGACTGTGCAGTCCGTACAGTCCGTACGGATGCTGATGTGGCATGACCGTACGTTGATGTGACAGAAATTGTACGTCCAGGTGGCAGATGATGACGTGGCCTTCACTCATTGGTAGATTTGGGCGAATCACGATGTGACACATGGCACCTCGTTATTGGCAATGGTTGTTAGTTCAAAAGTTTATGGAGTCCGTGGGATTTGAACCCCGGACCTCCTCCCACCATGTAAAGCTTTAACAAAGTCCGCCCTGCCAACGCGCCATATCATATGCCTTGTTTAATATATGGTTTGATATTTATTTGAATTGAATTAATGTTTCATATGGCGGGGGGTCGGGCTGGGGCTTAGCCCCAACCCGCGATTGTATTGCATATCATATGACCATTGTATACACGGAGAGCGCGCGGGAGTTGTGGTTAGCCCTTGGTTCTGGTGTTTACCATATGACCTTGCCAATTCATGCGTGCGTGGTTTACGTTTTGGTTTCAACGGTTGTACAACGACTGCCACTTGTCATTTAGCCATTTGCCTTGTGAACGGAGCCCCCTCTTGCTATAGCGCGTGGTCAGATGGTGACCCTGTGACCGTGGTCTTGGCGGTTAGGGGCTGACGCGCCCATAATCGTCCTACAGTTTGCACCGTTATGCGGTTGCACTCGGTGCTGGGTTTAAGCATGCGTTTTGGAGCGTGTTCTTGGTTGAGAGCCCAGAGGTGCATTTTGGCGAACCAGAGACAACAAGCTTGAAGGAAGAGAATGGCAGGAGGCCTATCTTCTTCATTTTTTGGCCGAATGAGGTGCCGTGAAAGCCCAGCTAGGGGTTTTTGGACCTTCTGAATCCATTGGCACTGTTTTCACAGTCATTTGAAGACTTATTTTGCAGGTTTTTAACCATTGAAGTTTCAGGAAGCTCCAGGGAGCTTGAAGCCCTCATTGTTTGAGGTCTTGCTCAAATGAGCCTATGTTTGTTTTCTATGATTGAATAATAATTTTTGACTAATTATTATGCTCTGAACATTTTGGAATAGATTTCAGATCCATTTGAGGACTTTTACAGGTGTTTTTGCCAAAGAGAAGCTCAGGGAAGCTTAAGGCCACATGTAGAAGAGGTCATGCCCAGATGAGCCATGATCTGTTTTCAGAGTTCTATTAGTCATTTTTGGGGTTTTTATGTATTCTGATCCCAATGGTACAACCAGAATTTCCATTGGAGTTGAGCAACAGCTTGTAAAATAATTTTTGACAAATTAATCCCAGAGAGCCAAGTCCATTGATGGAGGTTCAAGGAGATGTAGCCCAGAGAGGGGTGAACTCCTTTATCATCTTGTTCTTATTGTGAGTTTGATGGTTTATTTGCTGCAAGTTGTGTTGCTGT
>SNQJ01S0079283.1:10990-30549 GCA_010110895.2 Picea sitchensis | reverse complement strand
AATGTTAAGGGTATTAACATGAGTTCACCCCATGAATGGAATGGATGTGGATAAGGTGAGGTAAACCAATTTTTTTTATAAGAAATATTTAAAAAAAATTATTTTATAAAACAAATAATATTTTAAGATTATTAAAAAAAAAATTGAAATATTTAATTTTTTTTTTTCAAATATCAATTTTTTTTTTTTACTAATTAAATAATAATAATTTTTTTTTTTTTATAAAAATATATCTTTCAATTTAAATTTAAATTTAAAAATAACAAACTTCATACAATAAAATATTGTCTCTTATTTACTTTGATTAAAATTAAACAAAATCATTAAAAAATCATGTTAAGATCATTAAGATAAATACTCATGCTATTAATCACCAAATGTTGATATAACCGAGACAATAACTTAACAAAGGCCATAGTCGAGAGTATATGCAATGTTGTATATTGAAAACAAAAGTTAGTTATTTGTAATAGGATAAGTTTAATAAGTTTAATAATTAGATTTTATTAAAATATTGTCTCTTATTTACTTTGATTAAAATGAAACAAAATCATTAAAAAATCATGTTAAGATCATTAAGATAAATACTCATGCTATTAATCACCAAATGTAGATATAACCGAGACAATAACTTAACAAAGGCCATAGTCGAGAGTATATGCAATGTTGTATATGGAAAACAAAAGTTAGTTATTTGTAATAGGATAAGTTTAATAATTAGATTTTATTGAATTTTTTTGGGTAATTATTATTTAAATTTGATGATTTAATTATTGATGAAATTTTAATTTTTCATTATTTAAATTGCAGTTTTAAATGCATAAATAAATTTATTGAAAAATCCCTAATTCAAATATAATTTCATCAAGTGATATATATAATTATATTAATTTTTTTAAATTTCTAAAAAATAAAGTATTTTTTTTTTAAACAATTATATATCCAAATCTTACTTAGAGCAAACTTGAGGGGAGAGGCTTGAATACCACTCACTAATGAAAATATTTGTTATGATTAGCCAACAATGTCTAAAATGGTTCCTTCCTTTTTCTAGCTACCATATTTCTCACATTTTTCAATATGCTTTGGTATATGTGAAAGTTATCAATATGGGTTACAAAGATTAAACTCTTAAAAGGATAAATTCATAAATAATAATTAGTGAGATGTCTTTTCAATATGTATAATTTCTTTAAGAACAAACCCAAACCATAAATAGAAATTATCCTTGATAAGAGAGTGTTTTATTGAAAATTGAGATAATTAATTTCGCTTTATTATTGATAACCGTTTTCCCTTTTCCTCGTCAGTTTGAACCTTATTAATGAATTATGATTATCTTCAAAATGATGAATTGTTGTCTAGTGCAAAAATACACAAGTATGTGACTCATGGTGTATGAATGGGATGGAGAGACAAGTAACGTAAAGTTCTCTGCATGATAGGTGATTTAAAATCGTCTAAGTATAGGAATCTACAATAGATAGGAAGAGAGGCACAAGTAATGTTGAGAAAATGTGACTTAGAGAAATATGATAATGCAGAGGTGGGCGAATTTGAAAAAATGACTAAGTATGAAGTATTGCAGAAGATAAGAATGCAAAATGTTAGAAAAATGGTAAAGTGTTGGAGAGTTAAGGGGTACAATTTGAGGATTGCAGAAGCGTGGAGAGAAAAATGGGGATTGCGGAAGTGTGAAGGAAAAGGTAGTATGTAGTATGTGGAGCACCGAAAAAACTCATTCGGCATGGAGAAATAATTCGGCATGGAGAAATAGTCTCCTCATGCTCGAAATGGTTAACGTGACTAAGTTTTTGAAAGCATATGATTTCTTCCATAAAGTAATATGCGACTATGAGACTTATATGGGGTGGGAAGGATTATGATTTTGATTGAATAAGGATTCTTTGCAGTGTATAACTTAACATAAAATTGAAGGTTAAGGCATGAAAATGGATCAACACATCTTTGAAATAACTTAACATAAAATTGAAGGTTAAGACATGAAAATGGATCAAAACACCCTTGAATAAAGACCTAAAGGTCTATTACAATTTCTTCTTTTCTAATAAGATCTACAACTAACCTACCAAATATTCTTGAGAATTTAAAGGACATTAATTCCCATGTTCAAGCAAGTGATATGCTCAAGATATTCAAATCCAATATGTAATGCTCACATATCATATAGATACATAAAAAAATTTTCTCTTTATATGAGTGTCCACAAAAATGTATAACTTTTACATTGTGTCTTAAAATTTTTATTGCCATTTTTTGACATTTTGAATTTCCTTTAAAACACAATCCATTAGAATGTGAAAAAATAAATTATTTTAATACAATAAGTAATATTTTAAAATTATAAAATTTTGAGAAGAAAATATTTAACTTGTTTTTTTTTATAAAGTATATACGTGATTACTTTTCTCAATTACAATAAGCTTAAAATTTATAATTTGTTATCATAAAAATATACCTTTCAATTAAAAATTAAAAATAACGAACCTCATACAATAAAACGTACCTTTTTTTTCACGTAGAAAAAATCAGTGTTACTGTTATTCTATTGAGAATCAAGTGAAACTTTAAAAAACACATGAGATGGTTACATTGAGCATTGATTCTATATATCTCTTATCAGGCTTATAAAAGGCATTGCTAACTACTGCTCTTGTCTTCATCATAAAGATACTATAATGTCCAAAATTATACAATCATTTCTATAGTTATACGTCCATATCGACACTACATAAATAGTATCTAAAAGCTAAATGACCACTTATGAAACTGACAGTTAAAACAGTGGAAGTCTATCTACATGGATAACTGTTCCTTGCAAAAGTTCCTCAAAATAAATCCATCTAGAAGAACAATTCAAAGCCTTTTTAGAAAGTTGATCAAGAACAATGTTGTAGATTCTGTGAACATGCATAAATTTGAGCCTTTTAAAGTTGTCTTTTACCTCCAGATCTTCTCTTTCCTTGGCCCAAGGTGGAGGATGTTCATATTAGCTTCCTTGTTTATCCAGTCTATCATTACTTTCGAATCACCAACGACCATCATATTGTTTAGAGATAGACTAGCTGCTAGAAATAAGAGGCCCCATAAGCCCAATAGTTCAACTTTCATATTACTACCTTCGCCCCTTGCAAAGTGTGCTTTGAAGTAATGGTCTTTACTAATTTTGAGGAACAAACCTATACCACAAAAACCTCCATCAACAAAACCATCAAAGAATCCAATGGGGGAGTCATCAAAGTAAACTGGGTTGAGAATGTAATCAAGTCTATCTGGCTTAAACTCATCATGGGAATCCTATATTGAAAGAAGGTTTTTTTTTGAAATGTTGGAATCTTGTCTAGACCAGTTCTCAAATAGCATCTTGTTCCTTTATTTCCATATTCCCCATATCACAAGAAAAGGAATATGTCTTATCTTAGGGTATTTAATGAACCAATTAAAAATATTATCTTCTAAACCATTTTGTCCCCATGCATACATAATCTTCAAAAATAAAAGAACTTCTTCCCAAATGGATTTAGAAACAACACAGTGCACATATAGATGACCACTCATTTCTTCATCATTAAGAAATAAGATACATGCTGTAGGTCTTGTTCCTCCTCTTCTTTTATAACTAACACCTATAAGAATACAGTCCGTCAAGCATAACCAAATAAAACAAATTATTTTTCCAAGATTTTTAACTTGCCAAATTGCCTTAAACCACCATCGATTCTCTTCCAGATTATTAGAAAATAATAAGGACTGGTATGCTAACTTAACAATGACTTAACCCATCGCCCGATTCCAAGACCAAACGAGTTTATCACAGGAATAATTAAATGTGATACCATTATTATGAAGCATAAAAAGGAAGTTGTCCCATTCAAAGGCCAACTCACCCGTCAGTATGAGATGCAAATATTCCTTCCAGCAAGGTGAAACTACAGAACCATTTGGATGAGCGGCCTGGGCTAATGTGAAGATATGCAAATTGTTGAGATGATTAATTAGAGGTCTAGAAAGAAAACACATAGAATTTCCTCCAACAAATGGATCAAGGCCGAGAATAATTTGCTTGCCACTACCCACAGTCTAGGCCAACCATCTCTTAATTATAGGCATGGAAGTCATGAAGTTCTTCCATAAGATAGAAGCAATCAGAAATTTAAATTCATTTCTTCTAATCCAAGAAGGAATATCTATGCCTTTCAGTTATTTCTTTTTGAACACCAAACTCCACAGACCACTACCAAATAGACCCCTCCAACAAGATTTAGCGGCTAAAGAATGGGAAAACCAGTTGAGATTGCACAAACCCCATCCACCACTTTCGTTTGGAAAAACAATCTTTTGCCATTTAGCTAAATGGAAGCGAGTATGTTTCCTAGCCCCTCTCCATATGAAGTTTGTTATAAGCTGTTGAATTCTGTGCAATATGGAGGACGAGATCTTAACCAAGCTGAGCCAATACACAGGTAAACTTTGTAAAACTGACTTTGCTAAAACTAGCCTGTCACGTAAGGATAGCCATCGAAAGGACCAACTCCCAATTCTCTTTTCGACTTTTTGTATTAGCCAATTCCAATCAACCACTCGATAGTTATTGGGATTAAGATAGAAACCAAGATACTTCATTCCATCCTCAATATCCATAAACTGAATATTAAATACTGACCGCATTTTATCCTCTAACTCTGGATCAATATTTTGTGCCAGGAAACGTGAATTTTGGCAGTTGACGACCATACCTGAAGCTTGACAAAATTTAGTTAAAAGAGAGTGAAAGGTCTTCCATTCTTAGAAATTTACATCACCAAGAATGAACACATCGTCAACAAAAAACAAATGGAAAATGAAATTCTCAACAACGACCTTGATACCTTTGAAGGATCCAACTTCCACAACCTTTTTCATTTGCCTACTGAGGCATTCAACAACTAGAAGGAACAATAAAGGGGAAATAGGACACCCCTGTCTCAGACCTCGTTGAATTTTAAAAAAAATTGTAGGAGAACCGTTTATCAATACTGCCATACTGACATTTGACACACATGCCATAATTCATTGTGTAACCTCTCACTTAAGCCCAATCTGGATGAGTAATAACCATAAAAATTGCCATCTTACTTTGTCGTATGCCTTCTTTAAATCCAACTTGAGAATTATTGAGATTAATTTCTTAGACTTTATAGAGTGCAACCATTCTTGAGCTAAACCCACAGCATCAAAAATCAATCTATCCTTGAGGAATCCAAACTGTTCTCGAGAAATACTAGTAGCCAATTTATCTTTCATACTAGAGGCTATGACCTTGGAAATCACTTTATAAAGAGCAATGGGTCTGAAATCAAAGAGAAATGGGTCTGAAATCATGAAAA
The DNA here is from genome assembly GCA_010110895.2 of Picea sitchensis. Classification (NCBI taxonomy): domain Eukaryota; kingdom Viridiplantae; phylum Streptophyta; class Pinopsida; order Pinales; family Pinaceae; genus Picea; species Picea sitchensis. The sequence goes on along the minus strand of SNQJ01S0079283.1, from coordinate 25,162 downwards.
GGAGGCTGGTTTGCTCACCTTAGGAATAAGGGAAAAGAAGGTAGCATTGAGAGCGCCCAGAATGTGGCCTCATATTTTGGAGTCCTCAACAGCCTTTAGAAGGTTAGTAACCATTATGTCAAAAAAGGATTGGAATAGTTCTTGAGTCCACTCGTCCGGTCCCAGAATCTTCTCTTTCGACATTTTACTAACAATATGCTCAATTTCTTCTAAGGTGTCAGGCTTGCCTAAATCATCATTCTCTTCATCAATGAAAATTCTTGGCACATATTTTAGGATATGAATCTGATTTCTCATTTTTTCAGTCTCAAGAGCACTGTACTGAGACTAAAAAAATTTAAAGGCAGTCTCCTTAATCTCCTTTTCAGTAGATATAACATTACCATCTTCATTTGTTATGTCCTAGATTGTGTTTTGGTTTCTTCTTTGTGTTGCAAATTTATGGAAGAATCTAGTATTCTTATCACCCTTGTTCAACCAAACTGCCCTTTTGAGTCTCCAAGTTGATTCTTCAATTGCAAGGATATTTTCCTTCCTTAGTTTAATGGCCTTTAGAGTATTTAACTCATCTTGCTTAAACACCTGCGACAGGAACTTAACAAATATCTATGTTATTTTAAAATCGATATGCAGAAGATCTCAATGGAGTTGTTGTTTTTTGTCTGACTGCCACTGAACAACCACTTTCTTTAACTTTTTCAATTTATCACATAGTAGAACAGTAGGGGGACTATCTGTCCATTTATCCATAGAGATCCAAGTTGACCTGATAAGGGATATAAAATACGGTTAGGATAACTATAAACTATTGAATTTAAAGGGAGCACTATCTTTTCGATGTGAGAAATCTATTTGCAAACAGATCGGATTGTGATCCGAAATAGTGGAGTTGATTGTCCAAGACCTATATTTACACTGATTGGAGAGTATATTCCCATCCAAAAGAAATCAATCCAACCACTTAGATATACATACCGATCCAACTCTTCCATTACGCCAAGTCGGAGACAAATGAGATGGTTGCATATCCACAAGACCCGTGGAATGGAGCATGTTGGAAAAGAAGTTTGTGAGAGGATCAACCCTAGCAAAGCTACCCCAAACCTCCCGGGCATAGAGAGTAAAGTTTAAATCCCCCCCAACAATTATCCCTTGTTCTTCTAGTAGGCCAGAATCTAGAATAGATTGCCAGAAGCATTCCCTGTCTTTATAAGGCGCATAGCAATTTAGGAGTTTAACTTTGGCATTAGAATGCTTGAATCTTCCCTCCAAAAATATACCTGCAGTGGTGCCAAAATCACACAACTCAACTAAAGTACCTGTGTTTCCTATTTACCTTGATTAAAATAAAATAAAATCATTAAAATAAAATAATCATGTTAAGATAATTAAAACAAATACTCATGTTGTTAATCACCAAATGTAGATATAACCGATACAATAACTACAGAAGAGTAGGGCATACTCGAGAGTATATACAATGCTGTATATTGAAAACACAAGCTTGCAGATTTATTATTTCAGGATACATAGAATGAAATTACAATTATTTTTTGGTAGTGTACTTATCAAAATTTATTGTTGTTGTTATTATTTTTCCTCGTAAGCTTTGAATCATAAATCTAAACTGTTTGGCAAGATTAAAATATCAATATTAATATACAAACAATTTAATACTAAGAATTACTTATAAAAATGTTAGAATAGTGAAGAAACTTCTAGAATATATTAAAATTAGAATGTTGTTTTGAGTTTGTTTTATAAGCAAGTAGATTGCGGTTGTGAGTGGTTTGAGATCCACATTAATTAATAGGAGTGTGATCTAATCTACTATTTGACTATAAATGTATTTTCTTTCTCTCAATAATTCAAGTTTTGTGAGCTCCGTCTCACTTGTGTGGTTTCTGTCTACATTTTTAATTTGATATCAGAGCTCAGGTAATATACCGCTTTGAGGAACCACACTGCCATTTTTTTGTGAAGCCACAACCATCATTTTCCATCCTAATCTTGGACTGAAGTCGTCGACTGGCGTGAAGGAGTTGTGGAATGTCACGTGGAGCGTTGTGTGCTTGCACCGATCACTGTTATCTGTGATGGAGTGTTCGTTGTCAGTGTTCGCTGCTAATTGCATGGAGTGTGCTGTTGTGCTCATTGTGTTTGCTGTGTGTTGTGGAGTGTTGTCCCTCTGCGGTGATCGATTTGTCGCCTGTGTGCTGTCGCTGTAAGTGGAGTGTTGCATTGATCCCTGGAGTGCTATCTGTTATCTGCAATCATCAGTATCATATGTATGCGTGGAGTAGCTAAATTGGAGTGTTCGCTGCTATCTCCACTAAGTATGTGTTCTGTGTTTGTTGTGTTCCCTGCACCGATCACTGCTTCCACTGTAATTTTGGTATATGCACACGCTTTTTTATTTTTATATCTTGTTATAAATCGATGATTTTATATCACTGCAAATTTAATAGCGTGTCCTGAAACTGTGGATGCACTGCTTGAAATCGTGGACACGCTGTAATTCTGTCTATGTTTTCTGGGAATTATTTACATCATTATTATTTGCAGTATCACTCGCCAATGTACACCGATCATTGTATCATTTTGTGACTATGGCGTTGCATTATCGTTGCTTTTCAGAGCGGTTGTATATTGCTGCTATTACGGATTGGATACATATTGTAGAGGAGTGAACATCGTTGGGAGTGTAGCAAAGTAGAATTTTGCGATCTTCCAAAGGAAAGACTGCTGAGGAGGTAAAATAAATCCAGCAACACGTTTTTTTTTTTTAAATTAGCTAATAATTGTTACGTCTAAACATGGAAAACCCTCTTGTTGATTCTTATTTAAATGAGTCCACTAAACTTGATGGCGAGAATTATGTAAACTGGAAGTTTAAGCTGACCACCATTTTAGAGGTATATAGTCCATGGACAATTGTCAAAGGAGATGAGCCCAAACCCACTGTTGCTGCCTCGATTCCAGATTGGGACAGACGAGAGATGAAAGCGAAAGTGTTGTTGCGTATGTCCGTAAAGGACAAAAACATTCCTCATATAAGATATGTAAAACTTCCAAAGAGACGTGGGACGGTCTCAAAGGTTTGTACGAAACCTCTAATGCAAACCATATCTTATTTTTAAAAACTAAGCAATTATATATCAAAATGGAACCCAATGAAAGTATAAGTAATTTTTTAATCCAGAATTAAAGATTTAAGTGATAAGTTGGGTGACATTGGTGAAAAGGTTTCCAGTAGTGATTTATTAACAATTTCTTTGAAGGGTTTAGTGCAAGGTTATAAAGTCTTTATTTCAACACTCTCAGCTAGACCAACGCCCCCTACTTTTGATGAATTGGCTGGTATTCTTCTTCAAGACGAAGAAAGAATGAAGAATTATGATCAAGTGGCACATATTTGGCTTTGATTGCAAGAGGTAAAAGATCATACCGAGGTAAACCATGGGACAAGAACAAAGGTCGGTTTCAAGCAAAGCAGAAAGGTATGACACATCCTGATTCGTATGTTAAGAGAAATATTGAATGTGAATATTATGGAAAACCTAGACATCTTGCTAAATATTGTTATAGAAGAAAGAATCATGAATCAAATCAGAGATATAAAAGGAATAATGGAAAATTTGTACATAAAGACACTTCAGTCAATGATGGATTTACAAATATTAAGTTGTTTATTTTTGAAGCTGCATTGTCTGCTGATACTGATGATGAGAATGCATGGTTCATAGATTCTAGTGCATCGGCTCATATGACCTGTAATAGAGAATGGTATGATGAATATTATGAGAAAATTGATGACACACATTTACTTAAGACATAACAGATCGCATAAAGTCTAAGACTTTGGAGTAATAAGTGTGAACTTACCTAATGGACAATTGAGACAGATTCATAATGTAATGTATGTTCCTAGTATTAAAAAGAATTTGATATTTGTTTCAACTATCACTGATAATAATCTAACAATGTAATTTGGTAAGTTGAGGTGTGTTGTAAAAGATATCCAGGATCACTATATGATTGTTTCCACATGTATTAGGGTTGGTGGATTGTATAAGTTGGATGTGGCAATGAACCGTCATGTTGCATTGACATCCACAACAATGTCAACATAAGAGTTATGGCACCACATGTATGGACACCTAAATTACAATGATTTGATGTTGTTGCAAAGAAAAAACAATGATAGAAGGTCTTCCTGTTATGAAGAATGATCATTTTCCATGTGAAGCATGTGCACTTGGTAAGCAACATAGAGAGGAGTTTCCCATACATACAGAGAAAAGACAAACATATATACTTAAATTAATTCATACTGATGTATGCATACCTCTACAAACTAGGTCACTTGGTGGGGATTCCTACTTCCTTATTTTTTTTGATGATAGATCTATATGTACATGGGTCTATTTCATAAGGAGAAAAAGTGATGTATTTGAGTGCTTTAAAGAATTCATAACTATGACTGAAAAACATACAGACAAATGTATTAAAGTTCTCAAATCTGATAAGGGTGGTGAATATACATCATTTGCATTTAAAAGTTATTGTAAATTTCATGGGATCCAAAAACAATTTACAGTACCTCATACACCTCAGCATAATGGTGTTGCTGAGAGAAGGAGCATAACACTTGTGGAGTGTGCTCGCAATATGCTTCAAGGTAAAAACATTTCTAATGGTTTTTGGGTAGAAGCTGTTAATACTGTTGTTTATTTAAAGAATTGAAGTCCAACTAAGAAATCAGATTTCCAAACTCCTTTTGAGTTTCTTTATGGTTATAAACCCGATGTTAGTCATTTAAGAGTTTTTGGATCCACTGCCTTTGCACATATTCCAAAGGATGAGAGAAGAAAACTTGATGCAAAGTCAATCAAGTGTGTTTTTATTAGGTATTGTACTGATAAAAAAGCGTACAAATTATTTGATCACAATTCACATAATTTTTTTGCAAGTAGAGATGTAATGTTTCATGAGAATGCATATAGAGTTGATACAATGAATAATGCAAATGCTTGGCATAATGATAGTGATGAACATGTCAAAATAGATGCAATGGTTAAACATGAACATGAACATGTACAAGTTCGAGAATGGAATGAAAGCAGTATGGACACTTCAAGCAGTGAGGATACATCAAGTGGAGAAGAGTCACCACAGAGCAGGAGATGAGATTAAAGAAGTGAAGGACCAAGGAGGTCATCACGACAAACTCAACCACCTATAAAGTATAAATATTATGCATTGATGTCTCATGTAATGAATGTTGTAGAACCTGTAAACTATGATCAAGATAAATAACATGAAGAGTGGAGAAATGCTATGAATGATGAATATGACTCCCTTATGAAAAATCAAACATGGGAATTAGTTGAACTGCCTGAAAACAAAGTCCCTATTGGAAGTAAATGGTTGTATAAATCTAAATTTAAAGCAGATGGTAGGATTGATAAATATAAGGCAAGATTAGTTGCAAAAGAATATTCACAAAAGAAGGGAATTGATTATGAAGATACTTTTGCACCAGTAGCTAAATTGAATACAATTTGAGTATGGATTGCCTTAGCTACAAAACATAATTGCAAAATACATAAGTTATATGTCAAATCTGCTTTTCTGAATGGTGATTTAAAAGAAGAGGTTTATTTGGTTCAACCTAAAGGGATAGGAGCATCTAGTCTATAGGTTAAGGAAAGACTTATATGGTTTGAAACATGCATCGAGATCATGGTATGTAAATATAGATACCTTCTTTTTTCATAATGGGTTTGTGAAAAGCAAAAATGATCCTAACCTGTATGTTAATTAATATGAAGAAGGAAATGTTGCTTTAATATCTTTATATGTGGATGATCTCATTATTATAGGTAATGCATGCAAGTTAGTTGAAGGGGTTAAAATTCAGTTGTCTCAAGAATTTAAAATGAAAGATCTTGGCAAATTGCATTACTGTTTAGGAATTGAGGTTTGGAGAGAGACTGGTAAAACATTGATCACTCAAAGTAAATATAAAAAAGAAATTCTTAGAAAGTTCAATATGAGTGAATGTAAATCTATGTCAACTCCCTTAGAACAAAATGCAAAGTTATACAATGAAGATGGAACTAAAGAGGCATATGGTACTTTATATCGTTAGTTGGTGGGAAGTCTGAACTACCTCACCACTACGAGACTAGACATTGCATACTCAGTTAGCATCCTTAGTCAGTTCATGGCTAAGCCTTCTGAGATTCACTGGAAAGATGCAAAGAAAGTACTCCGTTACTTGAAATGAACAATAATTTTTGGTATTATGTATATTGATGAATTTTATGTTGATCTAACATGTTTTTTTGATTCAGATTGGGGAGGAAATCTCGATGATAGAAGATTTACCTCATGCTATGCATTTCATATAGGATCAGGGGTTGTATCGTGGAGTAGCAAGAAGCAACCTATTGTTTCTTTGTCGTCAACAAAATCTGAGTATAAATCCTTGACCAGTGCCACCTGTGAAGCTGTTTGGTTGCAGAGAATTCTTGCAGATGTCGAAGAGGAGCATAATGGTCCAACACACATCAACTGTGACAATTAGAGTGCTATCAAATTGTCACACAATCCAATATATCATGCAAGATCAAAACACATCGAGCTACAACAACACTTTGTGAGAGAGAAGATTGAATCAAACAAAATTGGTCTGATATTTTGTAATACCAATGATAATGTGGCTGATTGATCCAAAATCTGATCCAAGAGGCTTCCCAGGTCCAAAAAAGGCTCAAAACTGAAAGTTCTCGAAATCAGATGAAACCAATTTCATTGCGACCGGTTCGTCGCGCTGATTCTGACCATATATTTACTTTCTCAAATGAGCTCCGTATGCGAGAGTTATCACACTCTGATTATATTCCTAAACAACTAAAAAGTCAAAGGTCAAACTGATAAAAATTCAATGCTGACGTCAACATGACATCACCATGCTGACATAGCATTGAGACATGTGGTAGCACAACAACAGGTTGACTGAGCAGATGCCAGATCCAATAAGAAGTGGACAAGTGGCACATTCTCGGCAAGTTGTTTGGTGCCACGTGGCACCCCATCACTAGTTGAGTGGGAAAAATTGTATTGGAGCTCATGGGGTTCGATCCCATGACCTATGACCAAGCACAAAGCTTTGGGAAATGACCAAACACCAATGTGCCATATTGTTTCTTATTAATTGAAACCCACTTTAATATAAATAAAGTGTATGTAATAAGAATGGCGGAATGGGCTGGGGCACCCATACTACCATATGAATCTGGTTTAAATGTGCGCGCAGGGACTGGATAAGCCCTAGCCCATGGATCTCAGGTTGTTTCCCATAGGACTGGAACTAAATCTTAAAGGGCTGCGTGAAGGTTACTTGTTTTAGATCTTGGTCCCATGTATCTGCCACAAATCGAGGAACTAGCACAATTTTTTGGGGCGAACGCTTAGCCTTTTGTGCTAGCGCTTGGCCATATTAAGATGCATGTGACCGTGAATTAGGGGCACGTGCTAGTTTAAGGGGCTTATCCCAAAATCTTTGCATAAAGTGGGTGTTTACTATATAGTTTGAGATTTTTTTTATGATTTTTAGGCATGTTATTGAAGATTTTGGCCATTATTGGGAGATATTGGGCTCTTCTTGAGGCAAGATTTTGGAGGAAGTTGGGGAATGATAACCGAATCTAGATCTATATAAACCAAGCCTATTTGAGGCCAGAAAAGGACGATCAGAGCAGAGTTATGCTGAAGCAAAGCCAAGCCAAAGTCATTTTTATGCAGGGAAGCTGTTGAGGATGAGAACTTTGCAGGCCATTTCTGGGAGCTACACTCAATATTTTTCAGTGCTGTCAGTTGTGTTGGATTTCTGAGGTCGATCATAACACAGTGAGACCAGTGTGAGATTCATTTGATGTACTTTTGATGTACTTTGCAAGCATTGAAGAATTAATAAAGAAGCCTCCCTCACTGAGACAAAGGCCCAGAGATGTAGACAACCTTGCCGAACTCCGTTATCGCTTCCCTTGTTATGATTTGTTGTTATTCATGCTTATGTTCAGATCTGTATACTATTTTATGGCTGCTATGTTTCTTCATTAAATTCATCCTCTTTGGTTCAACTTCATAAATGGTTAATTAATGCATGCAATTAATAACTCCACCACAGTCATTAAAATATCATTTCGGATGAAGTGGTATTAGAGCTAGATGACATTTGGATTTGAGTTTTGCATGTTAACCAGGGAAAAGCTACATCGTGGTGAAGGCGAGCTTTTTGAAGAGAATCCATTGATTGGATCGAGAAAGAGAGCTTCTCACAGTGAGAAGATGGCATCAGAATAAGGGCTTTCTCAGGATGAGAAAGAGTTCTAGAAAAATTTCTTTGCTATGTCAGAGATGGTGAAAGTTTTGTACGAGGATTACTTGGAATGAAAGAGACTAGTTTTGGGTGAATCTTCAAAGGGAAAAAGTGAAGAAGGAGAGGATCATCCGCAGATTCCTCCTTCACCTCCTTCTTCTTCAAGTTCAAGTTCTAAATCTAATGCAAAGAAATATGTTCATAAACATAAGAATGAAATGCCATTATTAAAACTAGATGTTAAATTTGAGTTACCCATATATGATGGTGAAGTTAATGCAGAGAGACTTGAAAATTGGGTCAGGAAGATGGAGGTTTACTACAATGTGCAACAGATCAAGGATGAGGCCACACAAATCAAGTTGGCATCATTGAGACTTGCAGACACATCACTCATCTGGTGTCAAAGCAAGTTGCAAAACATAACGCAACAAGTGGGTAATGTATTTCCATCATGGAAAAGTTTTATTTCTACACTTAGAAAGCAATTCTATCCTTTGGGTTATGAAGAAAAAACATTAATTGAATGGCAAGCTTTAAAACTAAGAAAAGGACAAACAATGCAATAATACACAGATTTCTTTTGAAAAATGGCATTGATGTTAGATATCCCTTTACATACACATGAAACCCTTATGAAGTATATAGGAGGTTTACCTGCACATATTAGAAACACTGTATTCATGTTTGGACCCACTAACCTGGATGAGGTTTCTGTTCAAGCGACATACATTGAAGCAGGGAAAGCAAGTGTATCAAGGGAATCGTCTTCAAGTAAAGAGGAAAAGAGGAAGTGGACAGGAAAAAAGGAAAATGCAGTGGCGAGAAAGGAAGAGAAGCCCTCTTGTAAGCATTGCAAGAAAGAGGGGCATGGTGAGGACAGATGTTGACAGTTGCATCCTGATAAGAGGCCAAAGTGGTTCAAGGAAAAGAAGGGAAGACAAATAGTGGCAGTGACAAAAAGACCCGTAGACTTGGGATCGGATTCAAGTGATGAATCAAAGGTCTCATTGGTTGGTATGACCGGTAAAATTGATGAAGGCATTGATTGTAGAAGTAACTTGTTTCATATAAGGGTAATCATGCGACACACTAAGATAGACACATTAATCGACAGTGGATCTCAATCTAATATAATCTCAGAAGAATTGGTTAAGCAGTTGGGGTTAAAAACACAAGTACATCATAAGCCTTACACACTTAAATGGATAAGTAATCATTATCAAATGCACATAACAAAGTAGTGCACAATCAAATTTGCAATTTCATCTAAGTATGTGGATGAGGTAACATGTGATGTAGTGCCATTAAGAGAATGTGGAATGGTCTTAGGTAGTCCATATTTATATGATCGAAAGTCAATCTTTTGCAGGACAAAGAATCAATATCAATTAACCAAAGCAGGTCAAGATTATGTAGTTCATGCTCATCATGTTAAAGCAAATAAAACACTTCAAACAATGGAACAGTTAAAGAAGACAGTGTAAGCAAGCAACAAACCTATAATTGTTTCAAATGAAGTAATCTATCTTAAGCAAGAACATGAAATTATTGTTGAATGGAAAATCAATCACAGGTTGCTTCAAGATAAGCTCATGTCATGCAAATATTATAAGTACACCACTTCATTTGCAGTCGTTTGTTTGATGCTATCATTAGTAATGCTATCTACGTGGATGATAGTGGCTTCAGTAAGATGTAACAGGGTTCAAATGGCTAACAATATGTTGTCAGTTGTCATGATCGTGTTACAACTGGTCTTAATGAGACAGGTGCACAAGACAGAGTTCAGAGACAGAGGACAAGCCGGGTGGCCTATATCGATCTTGTTGACTGGTCAGTAACCTTTTGGGGACCAAAAGGTCCTTAGTGGGGAGGTGTGATCCAGAATCAGATCCAGGAGGCTTCCCAGGTCCAGAAAAGGCTCAAAAATGAAATTTCTCGGAATCAAACAAAACCTATTCCATTGTGACAGGCTCGTCGTGTTGATTCCGACCATATATTTTCTTTCTCAAACGGGCTCTGTATGTGAGAGTTATCGCACTCTGATCAGATTCCCAAACAACTAAAAAGTCAAAGGTCAAACTGACAAAAAGTTAATGTTGACGTCAGCATGACATCACCATGATGATGTAGCATCGAGACATCTGGCAACACAACAATAGGTTGACTGGGCATATGATAGATCCAATCAGAAGTGGACAAGTGGCACATTCTCGACAAGTTGTTTGGTGCCACGTGGCACCCCATCACTAGTTGAGTGGGAAAAATTGTATTGGAGCTTATGGGGTTCGATCCCATGACCTATGACTAAGCAAAACACTTTGGGAAACAACCAAACACTAACGCGCCATATTGTTTCTTATTAATTGAAACCCTCTTTAATATAAATAAAGTGTATGTAATAAGAATGGCAGAATGGGCTGGGGCATAGCCCCAACCCCCGAGCACCCATACTACCATATGACTCCGGTTTAAATGTGCGTGCAGAGACTGGATAAGCCCTAGCCCATGGATCTCGGCCTGTTTCCCACAGGACCTGAACTAAATCTTAAAGGGGTGCGCGAAGGTTACTTGTTTTAGATCTTGGTCCCATGTATTTGCCACAAATCGAGGAGCTAGCACGATTTTTTGGTGCAAGTGCTTAGCCTTTTGTGTTAGCACTTGGCCATATTAAGATGCATGTGATCAGGAATTGGGGGCGCGCGCCAGTTTAAGGGGCTTATCCCCAAATCTTTGCATGAAGTGGGTTTTTACTATACAGTTTGGGATTTTTTTATGAGTTTTTGGCGTGTTATTGAAGATTTTGGCCATTATTGGGAGATATTGGGCTCTTCTTGAGGCTAGATTTTGGAAATAAGTTGGGGAATGATAACCAACTTCAAATCTATATAACTCAGGCCTGTTTGAGGCCAGAAAATGACAGTCAGAGTAGAGTTATGCTGAAGCAAAGCCAAGCCAAAGCCATTTTTATGCAGGGAAGCTGTTGAGGAGGAGACCTTTGCGGGCCATTTCTGGGAGCTACACTCAGTCTTTTTTAGTGCCGCCAATTGTGTTGGATTTCTGAGGTCGGGAAGAACACAGTGAGACAGTATGAGATCCATTTGATGTACTTTTTCTGTACTTTGCAAGCATTGAAGAATTAATATGAAGCCTCCCCCACTGAGACAAAGGCCCGAAGACGTAGACAAGCTTGCCGAACTCCGTTATCACTTCTCTTGTTATGGTTTGCTGTTATTCATGCTTATGTTCAGATCTGTATGTTGTTTTATGGCTGCTATGTTTCTTCATTAAATTCATATTCTTTGGTTCAACTTCATAAATGGTTAATTAACACATGCAATTAATAACTCCACCATAGTCATTAAAAGATCATTTCAGATCACTGATATATTTACCAAACCTCTTGGTAAACTCAAGTTTGAAATTTTTAGAAGCAAGTTAGGTGTAGTAGAAAATTAGTTTCTCCATTAAAGAGGGATGTTTGAATAATGAAGAAACTTCTAGAATATATTAAAATTAGAATGTTGTTTTGAATGTGTTTCATAAGCATGCAAATTGAGTTTGTGGGTGGTTTGAGATCCACATTAATAGGAGGGTGATCTAATCTGCTATTTGTGTGATTTCTCTCTAGTTTTTAATTAAAAATAGTTAGTATTTTTTAACTTAATAAATTTGATCAAATTCATTAACTATTTTTTCAATTTTTATACAATTTCTTAAAAATGTTATATGAAAATTTGATATATATCTATGTGACAAATTCACCCTTCAACATAATTGAATAGTCATTTCTATCTATAGACTATTCATCAAAAATCATTATTTTTTTCATCTCATAAAATATATTTTTAATTTCAAATAGAATCCAAAAGACAATTTTCAAAATGCAACCAGTCCAAAATACTGACACTTGATACCCATTACTCTCTACTTTTAACAATGGGCATCTTTATGTGGATTGCAGATTAGGGATCAGGGTTGGAATTTTAAAATGGCCAAGCTTATCAAATTTGATGGTTTCTTGCTTGATAATCTGGGTTTCACCCATTTTTATGAAGAATGTTAACAGTTATACCAAATTCAAAGCAATTTACTCATCAAATTCCATCCCTATTCCTGATCTCCAAAGCATAGAATAAAATCAACTATTAACTTTACTCCATACCCATTGAATACCCAAATCTACAATCTAAATAAACTCAAAATTTTAACCACAGATAAAATATGTATACACAAATCTACTATCCAGATAACCTCACACTTTAATAACAGTTAATGGTAACAAAATACAAAAAATTACATTTTTCCCATGACATATCCAACCTTTCAAAATTCTATTGAAAATTAATTTCCAATATGCACAGTATCTATTCAAAATCAACCATATTCTATAAAATTCAATTCCATAAGCACAGTATCTATTCAAAGTCAACTATATTTCATAAAATAAAGTTCTGTATGTGATCATACTCATCTTAAGTTTCTACCATCGATGGTATAAATTAAATCGTTTACGAGATACGAAGAACGTGCAACGCATTGAAACCTTGTCCAAAATCAAAGTGAATCTGTTCAAAATATAATTTCCACGCATCTCTAAACATCATCCATGCACAGTCAATAATAATATAGTTTTACATCTCTCATGTTTTACAGCAAAAAAACCACAGGATTTTTTTTTTTTCAAACTGGATCTTTCCTATAAGAAAAACACAGAAGCAGAAAAAATTAACATAAATTCATTTTTACACTGTGATTCGAATGTGGGAAACATCTATTAAATTTATGCACAGCATTTTCCAAAAAAAATAATCCATTTTCACCTGGGATCTATAAGATGAGAAGGATAAATAAAACAGGTGCAAACTTCTTACAGATGAATCTATGTTTTTCTTGATACAGGTGAGGGGGAGATCTCTCCATCCAGGCAGTAAGTCAATCGATGCAATAAGAGTACAAATTAAAAAATAAATAAATCCGTGCATCAGGCTGAATCGAAAACAAACTATGCAGACTCCTCTGATGCAGCTGTTTCATCAAGCCCTTGGATCATCTGCTCTATCTTACAACTTATAAAACGAATAAATTGTTCCTCTTCATAGTATTTTGAAGGATCGGCCTGGAAACTCCATTCTACAACGCAGTTTCCATTGGTCATATTGTATAGTTTGAAGTTGGCCACATACCCTTCTATTCCCAGGTTTCCATCGATGATAGAGTAAGTATAGCAACGATTAAGAGAATCCATTGTTAACAATTTCTCCTTTGCCCATAACATACGTTGATCTGATCCATAGCTTTGGACTCCACTGCAGTATCTCACACAGCCGATTTCATTCCTTTCTCCTTCCACGTGGTCGCATTTGTCAATGTTTTTGGCATATTTATTCACATTTATAAAATCTGCACTCAACTTCCATACTCTCTCACAGGGAGATTTCATTATTTTTGTAACAAACCCATGCCATGTTTTGCCTCCTTCCCTGCAAATGGGCCTAGACTAGTCAGTTTTAATTTATATACATAGATTTAATTGGAAAAAAGACGCCGGCTTGATTGAAATATCAGGATCAGAAACTTATAGAAATCAATTGACACACAGGATTAGTTACTCACATCTGATCATTGACGATGCTCTGATCCATCTAGTACAAATAATTGGCTAAAATTAAGGCCCAGATGGTTGAAAATAATGAAAACAGAAAAAACTACAACCAACCATGAGCGGTCAGCAAGATGCGAGAATAACCAGACCGAAACATACCAGAAAGAAATGATTT
>SNQJ01S0079282.1:82618-94947 GCA_010110895.2 Picea sitchensis | reverse complement strand
TGTATCAATGACAACTCATTGATCCATCTTCATCATATCAATGACAACTCATTGATCCATCTTCATTTATGCATTCTCATCAAGGAAAATACATATTACATTACATTAATCATCAATCAATCAATCCTTTAGCATCAATAAATAACTTGACATCAATCAATCAAACCATTGGCATAATTGACAACATGATCCAACATTCTGGCCATAAAGAATTTGGCAGATCCTGGTCAAACATCATTGCTTTCACTGCCTCACAAATTGTCTTTTTTTTCCTCTCATCAACTCCATTTTTTTTAGGGTTAGATGGCACGTTCAAATGTCTCTTGATTCCTGCTAACTTGCAGAAATCCTCAAACTGAAGAGATTCAAACTCTCCTCCATTGTCTGTTCTAAGGATTCAGATGTGTTTCCCTGTCTGCTTTTCAATAAAGGCTTTATACTCTTTGAATTTATAAAATCTGTCACTTTTATATTTAAGAAAATATATCCAACATTTTCTTGAGTAATCATCAATAAAAATGACATAATACAAACAACCACTGAGTGAGGGACATGACATGGGACCACAGAATGAACTAGATCTAAGATGCTCTGAGCTCTGTTGTCACTACTAGGAAATGCTTTATTTATATTTTTACCTAGCATGCATCCCTTACAAATTTCATTTTTACTAAGAGAAATAGAGGGCATGCCACATACCATGTTCTATAGATCTGGAAGAAATTTGTAATGAAGATGTCCAAGTCTTATGTGCCACAAATCATTGGAGCTAGTCACATCATGAGCCAATGCCTGAACTGATCGTCCTAACATGATGTACAATCCTCCACTGTGAGTTCCAATGGGTTATGTTGTCCTTAAGTGGATACCTTTATCCCATAGTAGTGTCTTCCTGTCCTTGAAGATCACCCAATATCCCTTGTCCTCAAGGGTTGCAACTGATAGTAGATTCTTCTTGAGCCCTGGAACATATAATACTTCATCAACATGAATTCTAGCCCCAAATTCCAATTTGAAGGAGATAAAGCCTACTACCTCTATCTTGTAACATTTTTCATCCCCAAGCTCAACTTTCTATGAAAAATATTTTGTCTCGAAATATGAGAGGATCACCTTGAACCTTGTCATGCACTTTGATGCACCAATGTCTACTAACCAAGTTTTCGGCCTCGTGAAAACTGAACTGGATAAGGCTGAAACCAAGTAATATTCTTTTCTATTTTCTTTCTCATTAGAAGGACTTTTCTGATTTCTTTTGGATTCATCATCCTCGACAGTTGAGGCATGATGTTTCCCTTTCCTAGGATATTTATTTCTAAACCAACAATCTTTAACAAAATGACCCAACTTATTACAACTAAAGCATTTAATATGATATGTATCAATATTCTTTCCTTTGAATGTACCTTTGGTTTTTGGCTTCCTCTGAGAGCCTTTCTGGAAAGTTTCTTTCTTCTTTTCCTTGAATCTTGACGCTAAAGTTGAGTGCTCTTCTTTCGTTGGCTCACTCCTGGTAGTTGTGCGACTCTTCTCCTAGAGTCAATCATGCCATAACCTCTCAACATGGGCTTAATATCTCTCCCACTTACACTGAATAAGAAGGTCGCCCATGAAGAAGGAAGACCGTAAAATGGCCTGCACTAAATCATCATCGTCCACTGCCACCCCTGTGACCAAAAGTTGATCTTTGATCTGGGCTATCTTGGAACAAAAAGATGCCAATGATTCACCTTTCTCTATATTCAAATACATAATCTTGTGCTTAAGTGTCCTCTTCTGACTTGGAGCCTGTTTCTCATACAGATTCACCAAGGTATCCATACAGTCCTTGGTAGTCATTAATGAATTCATTGCAGGCATTATACTGTCTTTGAATAAGTCAAATATGATTCTCTTGGCCTTTGCTTGACTCTTCCTGAAGGTCGCTCTTCCGTCATTATTCATGGGTTCCTCCACCACTGTGGTCACATACTTCTCAAGATCATGCTCTTGCAAGATATTTGTTATCTGGATCTTCCACACATTGAAGTTTGTAGCCCCTTCAAGCGTATCCTCGGCCTAGACTGAAATGGAGGATGCCATGGACCTCACACTAGAAAATTAATCAAGCTAGATTGGATCTATGTGTATTGGATGATGCACTTCAACACATTTAACACACCCTAAGCTCTGATACCATGTTAAATTATGAGTTTGATTTCTTATGCGGATTAATTCTTTTATTTTCTTCAACACTTTGATTCCAACTTAATACACTTCAACAATTCCAAATCATAATTGAATAGCAATAACTATGTAGATAAGTAAACATGCACATCAACAACACATATACCTTGGGGAAACCCTGTATAGGGAGAAAAACCCCAACAAACGATATTCCTTTATTGCATTAATAATGTAATATCACTTACAAATATCCACCATGAATGTTCTGCTCTTAAAGAGCTTGCCAAAATGACTCTGACCTGACAAAGACCTAAAATACATTGCTGAAATACACCTCTGATATGCTGCCTCTATTGTTGATATACAACACTAATATGCTTCTTTGGTATGTTTCCTCTTTATCACTGATATGTGCCTCTATTTCTTCACCCTTAACCTGCATATGAAAATTGTGTTGAAGAGAGGGTTCGACCCCTGCTTATATAGGCTGAAGAGGAGAAGAGGAGAGACTCGAAATAATAACCTGTAATCATAACTTAGATTTGTACTTTAGTTCGAACTTAGAACTAGACTTGAGACTGTTTTCAACTCAGCATTACACTTTAGTTCGAAAATAGAACTAGACTTGAGACTCATATGCTTTCGTTCGAAAATAGAACTAGACATGAGTGCCTTTTTTATGCAGTACAAAACTATATGGTTGTTCCACAAAGACCTCATGTTCAATATTTCCATTCAATAATGTTGTTTTAACATCCATCTGATGTAGCTTCCAAACCAAGACCGAGAGATAAAGAAGTAATATTTTGAATGGAGGTATACTTGGCTACAGGTGAAAAAGTCTCTTCGTAGTCGATTCCTTCTTTTTGAGTGAAGTTTCTAGCTACAAATATTGCTTTGAACTTTTCCACACTTCCATCAGCTGCATGTTTGATCTTATAGATCCATTTGGAAGAAACCTTTGATTTGTCTTTTGGCCTCAACACAATGTCCCAAACATTGTTCTTTATAATAGACATGTATTCCTCAAGCATGTCATCCTTCCATACTTGTTATTTAACTCATTATTCAAATGAAGAAGGTTTGGCATCATTAATGCTCCTCATTAGTGCAACATAGCCTCCAAAACTATGAGGCCTCTTCCTTTCCCTGAAAGTTCCTTTGGGAGAAACTATCCTTTCTACTTCCTGCACTATTTATTTAAGCCACCCTGGCTTCATTTTGGTTGGAGGTTCTCAAGACTTCTTTCTAACACTTCAGGAAGTTCTAGGGGCTCATTACTTGGCCCTTCATGAGGTTCCTCCCTCTGATCATCTGAATCTTCATTTTCAGAAGAGGGTGAAGCTAGTTGAACTGCTTCTGATTCCTGTTGAAGCTCTCTGGATTTCTTAAATGTGACTTCCTCATGGAAAGTCACATCTCTACTTACCTCTATTTTCCTTTGACCTGATACATAAATCCCGTAATCCTTGTAGTTATCACTATACCCCACAAAAACCCCTTTCTTTCCTGAGGGTTCCATCTTTGTCCTCTTTTCCTTAGGGACATGAATATACATAGAACACCTGCATATCCTTAGATTCCCTACTTCAGGGTTGATCCCTGAGAAGACCTCTTCAGGAGTCTTGTCCTTCAAGGTAGCATGTGAACACCTATTCTGAATATACATGGAAGTGGAGGTATCTTTTACCCATAAATAATTTGGCAGATCCTGGTCAAACATCATTGCGTTCGTTTCCTCACAAATTTTCCTATTTTTCCTCTCAGCAACTCCATTTTGCTGAGGGTTATATGGCACGGTCAATTGTCTCTTGATTCTCACTGACTTGCAGAAATCCTCAAACTAAAGAGATTAAAACTCTCCTCCATTGTCTATTCTAAGGATTCTGATGTGTTTCCCTATCTTCTTTTCAATAAAGTATTTATACTCTTTGAATTTATCAAATGTGTCACTTTTATCTTTAAGAAAATATATCCAACATTTTCTTGAGTAATCATCAATAAAAATGACATAATACAAAAAACCACTGAGTGAGGGAGATGACATGGGACCACATACATCAGAATGAACCAAGTCTAAGATGCCCCGAGCTCTGTTGTCACTACTAGGAAATGCTTTCTTTATATTTTTACCTAGCATGCATCCCTTACAAATTTCATTTTTACTAAGAGAAATAGAAGGCATGCCACATACCATGTTATGTAGATTTGGAAGAGCTTTGTAATGAAGATGTCCAAGTCTTATGTGCCACAAATCATCGGGATAGTCGCATCATGAGCCAATTCTTGAACTGACTCTCCTGACACGACGTATAGTCCTCCACTGCAAGTTCCAATGGGTTCTGTTGTACTTAAGTGGCTACCTTTAGCCCATAGTAGTGCCTTCATGTCCTTGAAGGTAATCCAATATCCCTTGTCCTCAAGGGTTGCAATTGATAGTAGATTCTTATTGAGCTCTGGAACATATAATACTTCATCGATATGAAGTGTAGCCCCGGATTCCAATCTGAAGGAGATAGAGCCTACTCCCTCTATCTTGTAAAATTTGTCATCCCCAAGCTCAACATGCTCTGCAAAAGATTTTGTCTCGAAATATGAGAGGATCGCCTTAAACACTGTCATGTGATTTGATGCACCACTGTCTACTAACCAAGTTTTTGGCCCCGTGAAAACTGAACCGGATAAGGTAGAAACCAAGTAATATTCTTTTATATTTTTTTTCTCATTAGAAGGACTTTTCTGAATTCTTTTGGATTCATCATCCTTGGTAGTTGAGGCATGATGTTTCCCCTTCCTAGGATATTTCTTTCTAAACCAACAATATTTAGCAAAATGACCCAACTTATTACAACTAAAGCATTTTATCTTAGATATTTCAATATTCTTGCCTTTGAATGTACCTTTGGTGTTTGGCTTCCTTTGAGAGCCTTTCTGGAAAGTGCCTTTCTTCTTTCCCTTGAATCTTGATGCTAAATCCGAGTGCTCTTATTTCTTTGTCTCACTCCTGGTAGATGTGTGACTCTCCTCCTGGAGGAAATCATGCCATAACCTCTCAAACGTGGGTTGAATCTCTCTCACACTTACACTGGATAAGAAGGTTTCCCATGAAGAAGGAAGACCGTAAAAAATGTCTTGCACTAAATCATCATCGTCCACTGTCACCCCTGTGACCAAAAGATGATCTTCGATCTGGGCTATCCTGGAACAGAAAGATGCCACGAATTCACCTTTCTCCATATTCAAATACTTAACCTTGTGCTTAAGTGTCCTCTTCTGACTTGGAGCCTATTTATCATACAAATTCACCAAGGTATACATACAGTCCTTGGCAGTCATTGTATGAATTATATTGTCTTTGACTGAGTCAAACATGATTCACTTGGCCTTTGCTTGACTCTTCCTAAAGGCTGCTCTTCTTGCATTATTCTTGGGTTCCTCCACCACTGTGGTCACATACTGCTCAAGATCATGCTCTTGCAAGATATTTTTTATCCGGAGCTTCCACACAATGAAGTTGGTATCTCCTTCGATCCTATCCTCGACCTTGACTAAAATGGAGGATGCCATGGACTTCACACTGGAAACTTAATAAAGCTAGCTTGGATCTATGTGTACTTGTTGTTGCACTTCAACACGTTTAAAACACCCTAAGCTCTGATACCATGTTAAATTATGAGCTTGATTTCTTATGCGGATTAATTCTTTTATTTTCTTCAAAACTTTGATTCCATCTTAATACACTCCAACAATACCAAATAATAGTTGAATAGCAATAACTATGTAGATAAGTAAGCATGCACATCAACAACACATATACCCTGGGGAAACCCTATACAGAGAGAAAAACCCCAACAAATGATATTCCTTTATTTCATTAATAATGTATGATCACTTACAAATATCCACCTTGAATGTTCTGCTCTTAGAAAGATTTCCAAGATGAATCTGACCTGACAAAGACCTAAGAGACCTTTCTGAAATACACCTCTGATATGTTTCCTCTATTATTGATATACAACATTGATATGTTGTTGATATATGCCTCTGATATTCAACCTCTATTGTCGATATACAACACTGATATGCTTCTTTGGTATGCTGCCTCTTTATCAATGATATGCGCCTCTATTTCTTCTCCCTTAACCTACAAATCAAAATTGTGTTGAAGAGAGGGGTCGACCTCTACTTATATAGGTTGAAGAGGAGAAGATGAGAGGCTCGAAATAGTAACTTGTTTGCATGCTTTATTCATAACTCAACTTCATGCTTTAGTTCAAAATTAGAACTAGACTTGAGATTGGTATACTTTAGTTTGAAAATAGAACTAGACTTGAGACTTCAGTTACAACTCAACATTACACTTTAGTTCAAAAATATAACTAGACTTGAGACTGGTATGCTTTAGTTCAAAAATATAACTAGACTTGAGACTTCAGTTACAACTCAACATTACACTTTAGTTCAAAAATAGAACTAGACTTAAGACTTCAGTTACAACTCAGCATTACACTTTAGTTCGAAAATATAACTAGACTTAATACTTTAGTTACAACTCAGCATTACACTTTAGTTAGTGTTAGCGTCGGAAGTCACTCCTGGATTGCTTGCAGGAGCAGAGCCCGACACCCATCAGTTTAATGTCACGATTTGTTTATAAAGGGATGATCAAATGGAGATAATGGCTCGAACGATGTGGTTCCAACTCCGAAACTAGGCTAGGCATGCATGGGCAAGTGAGGTCTTAGATAACTTCAGACAGTGAGTTGTAGTAAGGGTGAGTAGGGGGAAGACTTGTATCAGGGAGATGCAAAGTCCTGTCATAAACATCAGGTTTCTAACAGGTTGTAGAAGAAGACATCTAAATGAAAGATCTTACATTCAAACGCAGAAAACTAGAGAAAACAATAACGCCACAATAAATCCTTTGTCATAACATAATTGCTATAATTCGTGCGAATCAGTCGAACACGAACTCTCTTAGCATGAGATGAAAACCAGATGGATTGAGAAGACTATCTGTCATTAAACAAGAAATCTTACATACAGGTGCATAACCAGAGAACTAGAGTGTGTTAAAACTTTACAATCGGGAGCTCTACTCTACCATCGATGCTTACAAAATACCAAGACTGAGTTTATATATTCAGAGAAAAATGCCTAACAGAGGCGTACCCAGTCTCCCAAGGCTTGGTGTCCCTTCAGTCAAACTCGTACTGATATCTTTCTTTAAGTGCCATCTTAACTACGCAAGGCTCCTGTAAGGAGGGTAGCTGAACCATTAAGTGTTGAGCTAGCGTGCGCAGACTTCTCTGTCGAGTTGAGGACTTCGGCATGGCATCTTTGAGAAAATTGATACACAGGACTTCCTCGGGCAGACGGTTTTCCAGACCTTCCATCCCCTCACTTAATGAATGAAAGGAGGTTTCAACCACCCGCTCTTGTCGTCATTTACTCCAGGCGAGGAATAGTATGGATATCAGATCCGATGGCGCTCGGAGACCACGACGATCCTCTCTACAACTGAACTTGGCGCTTCAGCCTTCTTTACGCAGCTCCTCTCTTTTTCCAGGTGACCACAGACGGTAACCACGTGCCTATTCCCATGGTGCTTTTCGGTGTTCGTGAATATGAAGGGGATGATCCTTGCTGATCGAAATCGCGATGAGCGATATGCCGAGACGGCTCAATCTGGTGCCACGCGTTCCTCAAATCTGATGGTCATAAACTCACCTGACGTTGTTGTGGGCCCCAGGTCCTGAATGCTCTCGCTACTCAGGACCTCGTGAGTTGGAGTATCAGACTTTGGAATTATCCCTTCCCGAAGTCCCGAGATGTGATGGTCAGTGACGGTTGACCTCCTTCGGACACTTTCATAACTCGGAATCTCACGCAATCAAAAGGATATGGTCCGCCCTTCGAACTTACGAACCCTGAGCTCGAGAAACAACATTGCGCTTGAACTTCTTGCGATCAACAACCCTCGTAACTTTGCGAGTGCCTCCTGAAGGGTTTCGACCGTTGACTTCCTTAAAACTTTAAGCGCTATACTTGACGCGACTCGGTTAATCTGCAATTACCCATCAATCATTTTTCTGCTCTGTCGTTGAATCCTTTCCGCTGAAGAATGAAATGCCCGCTCGCTTGATTTTATGTTCGAAAAGGACTTCTTTTATGTGTTGTGCTTGGGTGCTCCTCGAGCAACCTGCAGACCTATGTATCTCAATGCCAAAGACAAGAAATGTTGCTAACATTAGGCTCCATGGGGGATAGAGTCGTCCCTGTGATGCTCTAAGGACTCATTTTGTAGTTCCAGTGCCTTGTTGTTGGGCTATGGAGCCATTTACTAAGCCAAAACAATAAAAGTAAAAAATGAAGAACAAAAAGGACAATATTTACAAAACATAGGAGCCACCGTAGGCTCAGACGAAACATTTTTTAAGAAAGTGCCCATTTACTGGGCGGTCGAGAACTTCTTCACCTTTCAAATCTTGCAACCAATATGTGTTATTTGAGAAAACCTCAGAGATTTTGAAAGGCTCGATCCACAGCGCTTCAAATTTGTCGTGTTTTCCCTTATCTTGTTTAGGAGCATCCCATTTCAGTACCAGGTCTCCTACCCGAAATTCTTCCTTCTTGTCCTTCTTATCGAAAACCTTCTTGATCCTTTGCTGATGATCCTAAATTTTGTCCATTACCTGCTCTCTGGCCTGTTGGACTTCTACCAGTTGATGAATCCTTCTGATCATGCCATTGGGCTCTTCTTGATAATCTTGGAAGAATTTCTCCATGGGAATGGCCAGCTGAGAAGGGAAGACAACTTCTGCTCCGTAAACTAACTGGAAAGGGGAGATGCCTATAGATCTCTTTGTGGTCACTCGATCGGCCCATAGAGCGAATTTCAGCTTCGAGTTCCAACCCCTTTTGTTGTCTTCCAATAGCCTTTTGATGATCCTTATTAGGCTTTTGTTGGAGGACTCCGCTAAACCATTTCCCTGTGGATAATATGGGGTGGAGTGAATCAGTTTGATACCAAACTGCTCACAGAACTTGGCTAATGGCTCAGACCCGAAAGAGGCTGCGTTATCAATGACAATCTTACTTGGGCAGTCGAACCTTGTGATGAGGTCCTCCAGGAACCCAATAATTACCTTGTGGGAAGCGCTCCTGGTAGGGATGGCTTCTATCCACTTAGTAAAGAAATCCGTGGCCGTCAGGATCCATCTGTGTTGCCCACTGGAAGCAAGGTGGATCTCTCCAATAAAATCTAGGCCCCATTGCTAGAAAGGTCCCGAAACAACCACAGGCTGCAAAGGCAGAGACTTGAGCTGCTGCTTACCTGAAAATCTTTGGCATGTGATACAGGATCTAACTCCTCTATGGACATCAGCGAATAAGGTGGGCCAGTAGTATCCAGCTCTGAGAATTTTGTGGGCTGTAGTCTTCCAGGAATGGTGCCTTCCACATAGGCCATTGTGAAACTCGACCATGATCCTGTCGGCCTCTTGTGGATCCATGCATTTTAAAAGCACCCCCAGGGGGTCTTTCCAGTATAAAATTTGATCAATAAGGCAGTACCTGACTTCCCTAAGCTTAAGAGCTCTTGCTTTGTTTCTTTGCAGGCCATCTGGGGGCCGCAACTCCTGTAGAAAATATATGACATCCTTATACGAAGGACATCGAGCCAATGGGGGCTCTCTTTGAGGCTCTGTTTCAGACAGTTGACTCCACTGAATTCCTGAGCATTCATTCATGAAATTTACCCCCAAAGCTTGGCAATTGGCTTTAGCCAGCAGCTTGGCTAAGCCTTGACCTTTGATCAATTTGGTAGGCCTTATTTCCAGGTCAAATTCCAGGATCTTGGCTATCCATTTATTTCTCTTCCCATCAATCTCGGGTTGTATGAGGATGTCCTTCACAGAGGCTGAAGGAACGTATGCGATCACCTTTGAGTGCAAGACATAGACACTGAAAGATTTGAGAGCTTTCACTAAGGCATAGGCATGTTTCTCCATGATTTCAAATCTGACCTCTGCATCTCTTAACACCTTGCTAAAGAAGGCAATGGGTTGCTCTCGCCCCTCCTCATTTCTCTGCAACAAGACCGCCACTATTGTATCAAAAGAAGCGAAGGAGAAAATTAGGAAATCTTTCGAATAGTCAGGACTGATTAGCACTGGTGCCTTAGTAAATGCCTTTTTTATTTGGACAAAAGATTCCCTGGGTTCAACGGTCCATTTCACTTCATTTCCCTTCTTGAGTATGGTTGTGATGTGTTTCACCAGCTCTGCGAAATTCGAGACAAATCTCCTGAGAAAATTAATCTTCCCCAAAAAGGCTTGAACTTCCTTCTTCGACCTGGGAAGCGACAAGGTCCAAATTTCCTCCACTCTACTAGGATCAATCCTCACTCCTTCTGTTGATACCATATGGCCTAGTAGCTTCCCCTCCTCCATAGCAAACAAAGATTTCTTGGGGTTTAGGGAAAGGTTGAATCTTCGACATTTTGAGAAGACTTTCCTCAGGTGACAACAGTGCTCTTTGTCGGACCTCGAGAAGACTGTAATGTCATCCAGATAGATCACCACGAACCGATCTTTTTCTCCGATGAAGGCTATGTCCATGGCTCGCTGAAATGTCGCTCCCACATTCATCAGTCCGAATGGTATTTTGGCATACATGAATGTGCCCCAAGGAGTGGTGAAGGCTATCTTTTCTTTGTCTTCAGGCATGACCGATATCTGATTATAACCAGAGAAACCATCGATCATGGAAATCCTAGATGCACCGGTTACCCTCTGCAATATGTGCTCCATGTTGGGCAGGGGATAACTGTCTTTCTTTGAACTCCTGTTCAGGTGCCTGAAGTCGACACAGAGCCTGATTTCTCCGCTTTTCTTCCTTACCGGAACCAAATTGGCCACCCAATCGGAATATCTCAAGGGGACGATGATCTAGGCCTCCAAAAACTTCTTTACTTCTTTCTCCATGACAGGTAGCAACATGGGATTTATCTATCTTAGCTTCTGCCTGAACGACTTAGCCTCTTCTTTCAGTGGGATCTTGTGTTCAATGACAGATGTGTCATATGTCTTGAGGTCTTCGTAAGTCCATGCAAACACATCAGCGAATTCTTTCAGCAACTCAGTATATTCGGCCCTCTGCTCTATGGTCAAACTCCTTGACAGCTTGACAAATTTAGGCTCCTCCTGTGTGCCAATGTTGCACTCGAATGTATCAACATCTTCATCTAAAACCCTACCCTTTACTGCCACATCATTCCCATCGAACAATCTTTCTAAAGGAATAAGTCCCCTCGGAGTGTGATTGTTGGGTAGTTGAATGATTTGGTGGTTAGCAATTTTATTTAGAAACACCTCAGGGTGAGGGCTTTCCTCTGTATCAGGATCCTGATCAATGTGCAACACAGAAAACTCATCAGCAGATTGGAGAAATCTTTCAATTTCCAGATCATCTTCGAATACCTTCCAATGCTTGACATTGTCTGGTACAGAGGGCCTATATTTTATCTCAACATCAGAGTTAACCATAGGCAGCAGAGGAACTTTGAGCAAACTAGATGAGACAGCTAAAGAATCGTCCATGGCATTATCCTCCCTTGGAATAAAAGATATATTGAAGGCTGAGAAGAAATTGTCAATTAGGTCCCATGCTTCATTCCTATAATTTCTAAGTTAAGTATGTTTAGCTTGATAAGCGCTTCTGATCTGTTGGACCACCAACTCTGCATCTCCGAACACTGCTACCTCCTGAATTCCCATTTCCCTTGCAGCTCTTAATCCTAGGACAAGGGCTTCATACTCTACCACATTGTTGGTGGTTTCAAATTCTAATTTGTATGACAAAGATACGGTTTCCTGAGCAGGTGACACAAAAAACACCCCAGCACCAGCGCCTTCCCTGGAACAGGCTCCATCAAAAAACATTTTCCAAACGAGGGTGATGTAAGGAGGAAGTTCACGAGGAGAGGTGGGTTGTTTCCTGAGTTCAATAGGGGGCTCAGGAGCATGAGTGAGTTGGAGTAAACTGGAACCTAAATCAGTGTCTAAGGAAAAAATAGGATGGTTGGTAGGATCGGCTTCATCACTGATTATATAGGCCAACTGGGCTTCCCTATATAGCCTCCTATGTTCTCCCCCAAACAC
>SNQJ01S0079282.1:46838-67607 GCA_010110895.2 Picea sitchensis | reverse complement strand
GATCCTCTGGTACCTGTCCGCCGGGTATGGTCCTGCACATCAAAGACTACGCCCTCCATGGGCTCATTAGTCCTAGAGATCATAGCAATGTAAATCATATTTCATCATTAAAGTTATCAAATATATGCATGAAATCCCTAACAATAAAACCCGTCCATGAAAGAAAAGGCCTCACAACCTTCACATTCATCAATGATCTGTTCGATGAATGGTGTGGGAAAATTATCTTTTTGATAAGCCTTGTTCAAATCATGGAAGTTCGTACATACATGAATCCTTCCCTGTTTCTTATTGACTGGAATAGGATTTGACACCCATTGGGTCAAATGGATAGGATAGATAAAACTGACTTTTAGCAGTTTCTCAACTTCAACCTTAATGGCTACTTCTTTTCTGGGATTAACTAGATGAAGCTTCTATTGAACAGGCTTGGCATATTGATAAGTTGTGATTTCATGCTCGACTATTTTTGGATTGATGCCTGGCATTTCCTTGTAAGACTAGGCAAAAACATCGTGGAATTATTTAAATAGATTTGTGTAGATTTGAATCTCTCTGGGGGTACAGTCAACTCCGATGAAAACATTCTCCACGACTCCAGGGGTTCTAGAGATACTGATCGATATGGTTTCAGTGATAGTTTCCATATTACCCTCGGCATAAACCTCATGTGTAGCTAAGGTATTAATAGGAAAAGACCTATCTCCAGTCATAGTCAAGGTTGAATTCTCCAGCTTCAATTTTGCTTAACTCTGGGAGGAAGTATGATCTGTGATGGAGATCATCCCAGGGTTTGTCGAGAATAGTCATTGCTTCAATTACTTCTTCGTCGGAGGGAAAGACTAAGTCTAACAAATAGGTTTCATTGAGAGAACCTTGAGCCCAAATAGGCTCTAGAATCGGATCTAAATCTTGTGCAGGAGTTGGATCTGTGTCGGCCGAAGCTTGCTGGACTAAGGAGTACGCTACTTCAGTTGCAAACAAGGGCATGGACATGCTAGGGTGCCCTAT
The DNA here is from genome assembly GCA_010110895.2 of Picea sitchensis. Classification (NCBI taxonomy): domain Eukaryota; kingdom Viridiplantae; phylum Streptophyta; class Pinopsida; order Pinales; family Pinaceae; genus Picea; species Picea sitchensis. The sequence goes on along the minus strand of SNQJ01S0079282.1, from coordinate 66,596 downwards.
CCCTTCCATTGTGGCCGAAGGGGAAGGAAGTATCCACGGATCGTTGAAGTAAGTCGTGCGAAATGATGAAACTTGGAAAATCTCAACCTTATGGTGGTTGGATATGAAATTGACATTGCCTTGAGGGGGCGGGTAATCAAAGGTACCCATCAAATATGGGCACAAACCAACCACTACGTTGAATATACATGGTTGGGAATTATCAATCATCGGGACCGCGGATACCCCCAATGAAGGGTCGGGTCTGGAGAAAGACAATTGATCAATGGTCACAATCCGGTCCTCATGTGGAAACAACAAGACCTAGAAAATTGTAGCAACCACTGCTTGCATGGCGTAAGTCTAATGCCTTCCTAACAAGAGATTGTAGTCGAGGGACGGGTCGACTACTTCTACCTCGATGCACATGATATTCCCTCCTAACTGCATGAGGAAAGAGGGAATGATACCTTGTGGTCAGAACGAACGACTGTTGAAAGAAGTGAGAAGAGTAGGTGATGGAGACAAAACATGCTGGTCAATGGCCTTCCAACATGCCAACGACATAACGCATGTCAAGGCGCCCTCATCAACCACCGTGCAGAAAATATTTCGAGTAAAACTTTTCGTGGGGTGAGCCACTACTATAGGAAATGCTACGTGGTAAGGAGGACAAGGTTTTAAGTCAGTTGTATCCAGCATGATTGTACCCGGATTAAAAGTCTTGGTAGATCCTAACGTGGCTAACAAATATTTCCTCTAGGAAGGGCAGCTTTGGAGGACCTCCAAAGCGGACATCGCACAAGGGGTTTGAGACAAATCCTCCACCACAGAATAGTTTTGGGCAGCCCTTGCGTTTGGGTTGTGAGAAGCTTTCTTGAACGCACCTTTTTGGATGTGTGTCATTGTTTCACCCAAAATCTTCTCGATCTAGAGAGGAAGAGATGGGAGTTCAACTTCTTTTCCCTTCTCAGAAGTGCTTGGTTTATTGTAGTCATGCACTCTAGTCGATATAAAAGAATCACCCTTCATCATATACACATTCGTGGATGTGGGATTGTTCGAAGATGGAGAGGGTCCTTGACTACCCCCTTCCACGCTTGTAGAGGCTTGGGTTAGGTTTTGCCCCTATTGAAATGGATTGGTTAACACGGTAGGTTGTTGTTGTGTCACAAACTTTTGGGCCTCTGTAAGCTGAGGACATTGGTGGGTCGGGTGGTCTTCCGCACACAGGTTGCACGAATACCTCGCCTTTTGTTTCTCAGTGTTTCTCCCGCCAGCATTATTAGTGGATTTATTATCCCCCTTACCCTTCTTTCGTTATTTTTTCTTTCCTTCAGGTTGTTGGGTGGCCTTTGGATTTGTCGATTGCACTGTGTGTACAACCGACGTTTGGGTAGGGGGAGCAGCCAAAATAGTAGTTTGGTTGGTCGTTGTGTGTTGTATAGACAATTGTTGCAATTGCTTCGTCAGTTTCTCAGCAGGCTTTGTTTGTGTTGAACCAACAATACCATCGGCATGTGGTCCAGCTCTCTGTCTAGTTTTATCAAGTATTGAGCATCACGCATATGGAAAGATCTCGTATAATCAACCGGACTGAGAATATATTAGCTCAAGTTGTTGAGCTCTCATGATGGCATCTTCTTCGAAAAACACTCCCGACATCGCGAAGTCTTTGGATAACTGTGGGAACAAAGAATTAAGGAACCACTCAAGAAGGAATGCTGGTGGGATTGGCATGTTAATTAAACTCTTTCGGCATCTCCATTATCAGATGTGATCGGAGATATGGTTCTCTTTTTTCTGTGCGAAATTGGCCAACAATTATGTGGCAGCGTCGTATCTCACAGGTAATTGGAATTGGTTTAGGAAATCCATTGCCAATTCATCAAAGGAAGAGTATCTTGAGCAGTCAAGCTCAATGTACCATTTCATGGCACTCCCAATGAGATTACATTGAAACAATCACAATTGTACGGAGTCGTCTTTCAACGAGTTAGATGAGCACCAAAGATGGAAGGTGGTCACATGTTCTCCTGGATATTCGTTAGGCTTGGCCTTGAACTTTGGTATGTCCAAAGGAAACTTCATCAGCATAGGGGGCCAACACGGATTGTGACAGATAGGGTCATTCAACAACCTTGTCAAGTCTGGCAAATGCAAGGTTTCCAGGAAAGGTAGTTTGGGTTGTTGGTGATAACCATGGAAAAAGGGACCTGGAGTTTGACTGGCACCAGGTTGCCAGGAAAATTTTGGCTGTTGGCCTAGGTTCTAGTAAAAACTATGGCCGTGTACAGTGTATGGATTCTATGTGTGAGGAGACACCATCGGTTGAATCCCAAAATAGGGCGTAGATGGTTGGGCATGCATTACATTCAGCAGACTTTGGGAAGGGTTGCCCCATGTCGATCCCATGGGGATAGGGATAGTACCTTGTCCGGGGTTCCATTGGTTGTGAAAATATTTTCCCTAGATCGACATTCCTGATGAGGGAACTGATCCCTACCAATAATTCCAAGGCCTTGATGCGGAAGAAGTTCCTCAGTTTGCCCCATGTGCAGGAATAGTACCTTGCATAGGAATAGGTTGTCCGTAAATGGGATTGCTCCCAGTTGGGAAAGAAGCTGACAAGAAATCATTGTTACCAAACACACCGAACAAAGAAAACGGTGTTGAACGTACTGCCATATTATGAGAAGGTGGCCCTTGACTCCCTGCTCCAAATAAATTATGGTGTGTAGGTGGCCCGGTGGATTTTTGGTGGGTTCCACCAAGCGAAGGGGACGAAGGAGGTATATGACCTCCCCCATAAGGGAAATAATTAAAAGGAGTTGAAGTTCCCCCCATGTGTCCTTGCAGAAAATAATTAGAGCTCCCTGCCCCTAGACCCAAAGTCTGTAAAGTGGAGTAGAAAAGTCCAGGACTTGTACCTGAGTTAGGCATCCCGTATGAGAACGGAGGGCCTATCACACTCGGTGTGAAAGGGGTAGTGGTCACCGCCATAGATGGGATTAGACCACTGCTCAAGGTAGAGGTGGTCGATACCATGGTGTCTCAGACCAGTGACGGTGGGTTAGGAGGTAGAAAATCCCCTGTGGTGACAACCGTAGTGGGAATTGAAGAATTCCCAGAAGAAGTGACAAAATTTGTTTCCATTATTACGTGCGACACTATCTGGCACTCGTAAGGGTGAATCGGTATGCTAATGGGTGCCGAAAGATCAATGGTTGGAGTTTTGGATGGACCAAGATCTTTCGCTCCAAAGTCTAAAACGGTCATTTCCTCGAGATGTTGGTCAGGTACAATTTCTTGTGACCCGGTCGCTTCAAAAGACCCTTGTTGGTCTAGCTTTCACCTTAGTGGTGGCGGAGGTGGCTCCAGTGTAACCGGTGATAGGACCAAAATCCTTCATGACCGGCGGAGCTCGTGATCCTCCACTGTGTGAGAATATCAAAGACACACTAGGGATTTCTATTCGTTCATAAAACAACACACACTAAAAAGGTCCCTCCAAGATAAAACAAGAAAACACTAAACTAGTTGGAAGAAAAGTTACAACAACCAACACTAGAGAAACTTACCAGTGCAAGTGAAAATCAAACACGGAAGCACCCTCCAGGTATACTCTGAAAATCGTGGCTCGATGTCTATCCTAGGTACCATGGTATACCCCCGCAGTCACCTGTGTATGTCTCTAGAAAGATAGGCAACTAGGTTTCCAGTGTGCAAACAGTCACCAGGCGGGTACAGTCAAAAGTTGGGTAGACCACAATGAGCAGGGTATTGAGCCCAAAACCTATCAAGGTTATCGAAGGCAAGTGGCCCGAAAGACAACTGATGACCTAGAACAGATTCGAGACCCACGAAGCTCCGTGGCAAATGCAATCGATGGAATCCCAAGACAAGCCCTCTATATGTGTTCTCCACTATGATTGGTCTAGCTTTGGAGGGGTTATCTCTGCTACCTTTCCACACGTGACCTCATGTTTATCCCCTGTGTTAGAGGGGGGTCCCGGATAACTTTCACGATACTGGACTTTAACACTCCCTAACTCAGACTCCAATGTTTGATTTAATGGCCTTGAAGAGTTTCCTCTCCAACCTAATTCAAGGCCCTAACCCTAAACTAGTTGGTTGACCCTACAAACATAAAATTCTAATGAATTTTAGATTTAGCGTTAATTTTTATGGCTTGTCTTAATTCAAAGGTTATGAAAGTGAAACTAGCGATGTTTGAAAGAAGAAATCAAAATAAACAGAAAGATGGAAACAAAATAACTTCACTTGACTCAAATCTTAAACAACTTGTCAAACTAAAAAATTTCTAAGATCTCTAAACAACAAACTCAAAGTATGATTTCACTCGACTACGAGCTACTTTTGATCTAAGTAAACCGCCAATAACTTATGAAAGCAAAGACTTTTCCCTGGTTACTAATGAAAAACAACACTATTTAACCAAACAAAGAAATAAAAGATTTTTTTTATTTCAATGCTCACAAAGCAAAAAGGAAAAATATCAACAAGTAAAAACCAAGAAAACTTATGGCCTAAGCGCAAATCGCCAAGAGTCACCTTAAAAGTCACACACAAGCAAATTAAAATTAGACTCTCACACTTGTCTAAAATCCCTATAAAAATAAAATTTTGAGGAAAAACTTCTTAATGAAAAAGAAAGCTATTGTTGTGATCAAACCTAAGTTATTGACCACTATGACAGAGACCCAAAAACCTAAGAGGTATAACTCTTGTCAAAGGAAAGGATGACTGCCTCACCTTCAACAAAAAATTTCTCCACATGAACACTGCTGACAGTTCAACAACAAGCATGTGCACACGAGCTGTGTTAAGTCAGAGCGTGTGTACACGCGTTCTGGCCTTATACAAGCTGCGTGTATATCTGAAACTCTAAGACAAATGAAAGGATAAGAAATCCAGCCCAGGCAGAGACTACTGGTACTGAGAACCAGGATCTCTTGAAGACTCAGACACTTACTTTAATAAAAAAAAGAAAACAATCCAATGAAAACTTCATAGAACAAACCAATCCGAGGTGAAACCTAAGCTATAGACTGCAAACAACAAAGACTAGAAAGAGTTCCAGAAAACCCCTAAGAAGGACTATTTCTGGCAGGGAAGAGGATGACTGCCTCTCTAAAAGAAATTTTCTGGAGTCATACACGTGACTGACACTTCCTCAGCTAGCGTGTACACACGGGCTATGAGAAGGTAGGGTGTGGTTACACGCGTGAAGACCTTATATAGGCCATGTGTACCTCTGTGGGTCTCGAAAAAGAAAAAAAAATGCAATCAAGAAAAGAAACAGAGATAAATGGTATGGAAGACTAGAATCTCTATTAGCTCATACTTTTGCAGAAACTTTAAAAACAAGGAATAAAACCAGTTTTTAAAATACCCAAGAAAAATATTCCCAGAAATCCTAGAGATCCCCAGTATGGTCACCAATTATGTTGTGGGTGGGAAATCCCTCCTACGGACTAGCACTAAGGGTTTTATCATGCATTCATAAATGACCTAACTATTCTTACTTTTTACCATCATCCCATGCCTAGACCCCCATTACTCATATGTAAATACAAGGCTCAAGAGATTAAGTTGACATACCTTATTCTTCGTGTTTGATGTCGATCCCTTTTCGTGCTTAGTCGTTCTTTAACTGCAACTCTCCTCCCAATGCTGACCTTCATTCACTAAAGACAAACAAAGAACTCCACATGCATTTGATCTATGAACTAATGGGTTAGAGATTCAATCAATCATACAATCAATATTCCAATAATGACAATCTCATATGGTGGGATGGGAAAAGCAATTATTTTATTAACTTCACAATGATACCTTACAATGATAAATTCGGCTACTACTCCTCGATCGTAGTCCTGGGATCTTCTTCGATTATCTTCCAATTGCTTTGCTCTATACTTCTCTTTGCATAAGGATGGCTAAAGGTTGGTACAAAGGGAATTCTCAATTGGGTATAGTTTCTTTACTATGATTCTCCTCCTTTCAAATGGGACCCCTAACCCTTCTTTTATAGGCTAGAAGAAGTTAGGTATTTAGTCGAGTGAATGGCCATGCATGGCCGAAAGGTTTATTTAACTTACCCAAAGTTGTGTGTTACGTCAACAACTTTCCTTTTTCTATGCTTTTGTAAGTACACGCGGGTTGTCTTGGGTAAGCTAGCATGTACACGCATTCAGTAATGGATCAGGGCGCATGGGCCTTTATAAAAGGGGTTTTTAAGAGGAGTTGTTAAACATTGTTTTGGCAAAGAAGGAATCTGAGATGGCCTGATGCTAGGTAAGCATGCCTGGTGTAAATTAGGGTTATAATAGTCTTCGGGTCTTTGGATCTTCAGAGAATCTTGCATCCACACATCCGAACTGTTAATCTATGAACATTGCCAATCTCCTTTGGTGACGTCATTACGTCACATCACTTAACATTTTCCAATTGCAGGGGCATGCAACAGTGGTTTGGAGTAACCTGCCTTTCATCCTGCAATTATTCTGATGTTGACACGTAACCCCTCGGTGAAACCAAGGTTTGTATTGCGGGACCACCTTGGAGGATTAACTCTCGTCCAACTTGGATCCCCGCAATGAATCATGGCCATTGATCTTGATGTATCACGATCAACGCCATTGTCGGTCCCTCGACCTTTAACTATGTTATGTAACCTTAGGTTCCCACTAACCATGCTCATATGGAATGACACGTGGTGGAATACTAGCGGCTAACACGTGGCTCATTCAGATGAGTGACACATGTCACGTTCCATACGGCATTTCAAACTTATACGGGTTTAAAACCCACTTATATGTGGAACACAACCCATGTGTCCACATCAATCCAAGTGATGTCATCATGACTCACTACTTCGACTCTTCGAGAGATTTCTCCCTTAACTACTGCATTTGACCTTCTAACATTGGCGTGATCCAATGGTTGAGCTCTCCTCTCCAAATATACAGTGTAGATCCACTTCGGTGCTTTAGACCATTTTCTTTTTTCTGGCATCAGACTTCACCGAAGTTGCAAAGTCCAAAGGGATTCCGAGTTAACTCCTATGCACCTTCCCCAGATCTGACAGTCGTAATGGATTTCCCTTCCTTCGGAATATATCTTGTGGCGCAGAACAGACTACGTTACTCTGTGGATTTACTTGGTGTCCTGCATAACTATGTCTTTTGTGCTTTCTACAGGTTTTTTTCCTAACACAATGGACATTTGGTCTGGAAAGAAAATCAATAGCCTGAGTCCACTTGTTATCTATCACCTTCAAGCTATCATGTTTGGCTTGATCCCAAAATATTGTCTCCATTGGTAACACAATCAATTTCACTTTAGCTTGTCTATTTAACCATTCATGCAACATACATGGAAATTCCATGAAGAAGAGCTCATGCATATCCAAGTAAAGATATTTTCCTTTCCATTCCTTTGCATTCATCCACAATCCTTACATCTCGCACCAAGGAAAAACGTCATCTTTCGCTTCTATCCAGTCTTGAATCTCCTCAGAAGGATTCCAACTCATTTTTATTTTCCTCCATCAATCTCAACAAGACTTTGGGTCCCGACAACAGAACCATTTGTTGTGCATTCACCTTCATTCCACGCTTTCACGTGTACCTTCCTTCTTAATGACGGGGAGTTTTAGACCCAGGGTTCATCCAAAGTTGTCCAAAAAAACCCTAAATCGCTGGCATATCAATCCTCAGGCAAGGCCAAGGAAGGTCTCCCCCGATATGCATAGAGGATCACATAGACCATAAGGTCTTGTGAGAGGGATGAAGGATTAAACACACAAAACATTACTGCAATTGGCATCTATGTAACTCAGGTCTGATAATCTATTTAGTACTAAGAATTAAATCTATACACACACCGTTTAAACTCATTCATAACAGACACATATTATATCAGAACTTCCATGTCTTTATTAAAGGAAGTGTTCCATCATATAAAAGATATATAGTGTATTGAACAAATGCCTATGAAAACCACCGAACTTCATATCATTACTATATAAAACAATGGAAATACAACATAATGCGCCATGAACCTTGCATAAGGACTTAGAAATATCAAAGACACAAGAATATATTCAAAACATCACATGATTACAACAGTCTCAAAGTGAGCTCGATACTAGTAGCTAAGCTAACTCAAAACTCTCAGACTAGCCATATATCCAATCAACTGACTAACCAACCAACTAACTCTCGTTATGCGCTTAGAGTTCCTTTTTATATCTTTCTCTACAAGGGAGCCCTATCTCCTTATGCTTTGTTGCACTCGCTTGTTTGATCCAACTACCTCACATGATTTTGGTTACTGCCAGATATCAACATAGACTCTTTGTATTAGGGGCAACCTTAACTTCCTAACCAACTCATCTTTTGGCCGCCCCACTTCTTCGTGTGTTTCTTTCAATAATGATTCAGGGATATTTCCCGATGATACCTTTCTGATTCTCGCAGGAATTTTCTTGGATTCCAGTGCAACTGACAAAACTCATACCAACGCACACTTGGAATTCTTTATACTTAGCATGCTACTGACAAAACCCATTCCAATGCGCACTTTATGACATTCCTCGCACATTTCCTTAGGTGTGTGCAAAACTATGGAATGAGCGTTCACAACTTCATTTGTGCATGCATGCAAAATTGAACCCAATAATTTAGGTGCCAACAATCGCATATCCCTTTATGGATATGTGTTTCTGATATTGTACCTCTTAAAACACCTAGAAATATTTTACATTTCTTATCGTAAATTAAATTTAATGCCGAGGGTGAAACCTATGCATCTGAACATGCTTTCAAATTCTGGAAATTTATTTGTTCTCAAAATATTACTAATGGAAGTGTCATTTGCAGGTTATTAACTCTCACTCTCATAGGTCGGGTCAAGAGATGGTGTGAGAATTATGATTATAATGATTTGTGTGCAAAGATATCAGAGCTTAAGAAGAATGAAGATGAATCTCTTAAAGATTTTCTTATTAGATTCATGCATCTTTGCTATAGATTTCCTTTCGATGATAGGTTGCCCTCTACCAATGATTTTATTTTATGTTTAGTTTCTCTTACTATTGAAACATATGAGCCAATGGATGGAAAATATAAATCATGTCTTAATGTACCTTTACATGTTGATTTGGATTCATGTAAAAATTTTGAAAATGCTAAGGGTTTAGTTGGAATCCATATGTTTGGATATTTATTTACTATGGGGGATATAGATCAGAGAGATTTATTCTTCAGAAGAAATATATGTATCCTCCCACCACTCCATTCCCCCCTCTCCTTCCTTGTGACGAAACAAAGACCTCTTGCATTGTAAATTCGAGTTCACATTTTTTTGTAGCTGGCCAAGAGGGGATTTTCCTGTTGATAATAGGACACTTCGGGTCACACTAATGGTTATGTCAGGTTCTCATTGTCCCATCTCTTCTTTTCCATCACAAGAAATGGAGGAATATATAGAATGAAACCTAAATTTTGATCATTTTGATAATGAAGAAAATTTAGACACTCATGACATGAAATTTTCCTCACCCATGGATAAGTTGGAATTAATTTATGTTGATTTAAATTGTCCCATTGTTATAAATTCTCCTAGTTCAACCAACATAGTGCAAGAATGGTTTCCTACTAATGATGGGTTAGTTATTTAACCTTCTTGTTCTACGAATTATTTTTATTTTCTCCTCTCTTATAACCATGAGTATATTTTGAAATATATTTCATATCCTCATATTGTGCAGGAGCAAAAAAACCATGTTGATTATTTCACTCAAGGAGAAGAAATAAACATACAAAACATACCACTTTTGGCACAACGATCCACTTTTTTATTGAAAGAGGAAAACCATGTTGAGGAAGAACGAGTTGATCCTGAAACCATTCCTAGTGTGGAACCTACCGATTCACTATCAGTTGCTAATGTTATTAAGGAGGAGGAACTACCATTCAAAGAGTCATTTTTTGAAATTGTTTGTTGTTCTAGAGAATCTTTTTATTCTCTGAATTCTTCTACTTATTACTATTTGTATTCTTATCTCTTTAATGCTTTGATTTTGTAGGAATCCACCCATTTTACTATTCAAATAAAATCAATAGGGACGACCCCTTTTGAAGTACTTTATGGTCGTAATGTGCATATGGAAGATAGAGAGGATAAGGCCTCTTCCCATGAACTTAACACAACTATGACTTATTAATTTTTTTCATAGGATCCTTTGAGCCACTTCGAGTCCCTGGTAATGATCCTTAAAATGAATATTAACACCTGATATTACCTACTCCTACATATCCATTTGTTCAAAGCAATGATATGAAACGTTTCTAGATGTTCAATCACCATCTTTATCATAAATAAATTAACATAGATATAAGATGTAATACCCTTGTTTTCCCCATATTGTAATTAGTCATTAATCATTATCACCATGCTATGGCATGGGAACAATGTAAATGTATTATTTAGATTTCCAATGACTGACTGTGGGGGTAACTCCTTGAAGTACTGGCCATGATATCAATAGAGGAAAGAATGAGAAAACTGTGGAGAGGGCTCATTAGTTCATTCCCTTTGCTGAGATAATAAGCCTCATCTGGATCCCAAGGTGAGAAATCAATTAATGAAGGAAGGATTGGTGGTTGGATAATCAACCACCCCCATGAATGGAATCATGGTCTGACTAAAGAATGTTAGCCCAAAGTACCACAGGGTATGGCAGACCAGGCTGACCCGAGTTTCCTTTTGACAGAAGGAGAAAGATAGGTCGAGAAACATCCTGGGAAAATATATACAAAAAATAGAGATAAGAAGAAGACATAGAGGAAGAGGCACACACGTGAGGCTCTGCAGAGAGAAGGAGAGACACCAGACAAGAATGCATGCATAGAGGGGAATGAATGATCCAGACATGTAGAAGAAAAGAAGAATGTTGTGAGATTGATGATAGGGAAGAATTTTATAAACCTCACAGGGATGTTGTGACAGAGTGAAGGTCTCTGAGAAATGGCATAGTTCCCTAGTGATATCATGGCTTGGCATAGGGGTGGCTAGAGTGATAAGAATGAATGCCTCTGAGTGTATGGTTGGGTGGAAAGGAGAACACCCACAATCAGTTAGTTGGCTACAATCAGAAATAGATAAGTATTCTCATACCTTGTATATTTGAGTTGTAACTGTAAAATAAAGTTGGATATCCCTTGAATGTTTCAGGGATGTGCATGTTGCTTGATGGTTAGGTTGTGTTCATCTATATTTTGCTTGATTGTGTATTTAATCAAGTAAGAAACTATATGGTTTGTATGCGTAAATTATCTATCCCTATAGTGGCTCAAGTTTAAGAAAATGAACCATGAGTTCGTTGACCTTGGGCTGAGTTTCCCATATGTATGCCAATATTCCTAGTTGTTTTGAGTCTCCTGGAAGAAGGATTTTGTTAAGCTCAGGAGAAAGAGTGCCAAGTGCAGGTCAATGCCTAAGTATTTAAAAATTGATGAAGCTCAGGAGAAAGATAACAAAGTACGTTCCAATGCCTAAGTCTTTCATAACTGACGAAGCTCAAGAAGGATAGGGAGATATAATTCTCGAAAGGGGATATCCTTTCGTTTGGAAGACGAGTGGATGAGATATGTTAAGGAGGATCCAAGGTATATCATGACTATTTCATTTGGATAAGGAGCACTAGTGTTAACCCCTCGACTCCTTCAATCTTCATGAGTTTGATGAATTTTTGTATTCATCATAAGGGAGACTGATCCCCCGAAATCCCAGAGCCTGAAGTTAATCTGGGTCGTAGATCTGAGGATGCCCAGGAACTATTCCAACCATCGAATCTACGATATATTCAGCTCGATGTTGACCTTTTTGGGATTTCATAGGATTTGGGGTGCAGTATCATAGAGGGACGTTCAACATGAAACAATGAATGTCAAATGCCGAATGCTAAACGTCGAACGTTCAAGTTCCAAATGTTGAACGTCGATCTCCAAATGGACGAGGCCACATGGAGAGATTTCAGGACTTCGGGGAGTATGTGTGCATTAAGGAAAAAGGGGGTGTGACATGGAACCACGATAAACATTCTACGTGTCACCTAGATTTAAGCATTTCACAGACCCTATAGGACCATTAACACATGAAACTTGTCACCCACTAAACAGGCCATGTGTCCTATCTACCTTGCCATGTGTCATCTCTAGAAATTGCTTGTTTCATCCATGTGGCAGGATATATCATAGTCCAGAGACTTGACACTTTGGAGGAAGTTAGACTAGGGACATAAAGTGTGAAGGTTCTTGAAATCGTGAACATCGGAGTCCATATCAATTGTCCATCATTAAGGACATGTGTCACCAAATCTGATAATCCAAAGACTAGACACTCCAGAGGATTTGGGGGGTGTGACACTTCCAAAACTCCCAAATGTTGAATCAATGAAGTGATGTGAGCCATGGATATAAGGACCCATCAGGATCCTCCCTGACCATCAAATATAGAATATGGTCAGCCCGACACTAACCAACTTCAGGAGCCACAGGGAGTTTGCATATCGAAACTACTGAACGTTGAATCTCCAAAGTAATGGGAGCCATAGATTGAGGGGTATACGTGGAAAGATATTGACTATGAGATCATAGGAACATTAGAATATTGTGTTAGGGTTTGACGAGGATTACTCACATCACCCAGGGTGACGTGGACCCACGATTGAGGTGCCACATGTCACTTGGATACACCTATTTTCTGGACCCCTGGGCCCATTAGAACATGATAGGTGTCACCCCCTCATGAGGGTGTGTGTCACCCCTGGCCCTCACCGTGTGTCAATACCTGGTATGTGTCTGTTTGGCCACATGAATGGTGAAGTATTAGGACTTTAAAAGTTTGGGACTCCCCGACTCCGAAGGATTTCGAATAGTGTAGTGTAGAAAGGTTTGAAGATCATATTCACATGGCAAGCCCACGAGAATTCAAAATAAAAGTACTTCGGGATATTTGGGTGGTTAAACTATGCGCACCCAAAAGCGTCGAACAACGATTATTTTTTAAATTATGAGCTCGATTTATTATGCAGATTAATTTTTTTATTTTCTTAAATACTTTGATTTCAGCTTAATACAATTCATCCATACCAAATCATAACCGAATAGAAATAACTATGTATATAAGTAAGCATGCAAATCAACAACACATATACCCTAGGGAAACCCTGTACAAGGAGAAAAACCCCAACAAACAATATTCCTTTATTTCATTAATAATGTAATATCACTTACAAATATCCACCATGAATTTTCTACTCTTAAAGAGCTTTCCAAGATGAATCTGACTTGACAAAGACCTAAGAGACCTTGTTGAAATACACCTCTGATATGCTACTTCTATTGTTGATATACAACACTGATATGCTGTTGATATGCAGCCTCTATTGCTGATATACATCACTGATATACTTCTTTGACATGATGCATCTTTATAATTGATATGATCCTCTATTTCTTCACCCTTAACTTACATATCAAACTGTGCTAAAGAGAGGGATCGACCTCTTCTTATATAGGCTGGAGAGGAGAAGAGGAGAGGCTCAAAATAGTAACTTGTTTGCATGATTTAATCATAAATCAGTTTCATACTTTAGTTTGAGCTTAGAACTAGACTTGAGACTGGTATACTCTAGTTCAAAAATAGAACTAGACTTGAGACTTCAGTTACAACTCAGCATTACACTTAGTTAAAAAATAGAACTAGACTTGAGACTGGTATACTTTAGTTCAAAAATAGAACTACACTTGAGACTGGTATACTTTAGTTCGAAAATAGAACTATACTTGAGACTTTAGTTACAACTCAACATTACACTTTAGTTCGAAAATAGAACTAGACTTAATACTTCAGTTGCAAATCAACATTACACTTTAGTTCTAAAATAGAACTAGAATTAAGACTTGAGTTGCAACTCAACATTACACTTTAGTTATAAAATAGAACTATAATTAAGACTTCAGTTACAACTCGGCATTACACTTTAGTTCTAAAATAGATCTAGACTTAAGACTTCAGTTACAACTCAACATTACACTTTAGTTCTAAAATAGAACTAGACTTGAGACTTCAGTTACAACTCAAATCTTTACAAGGCAATTCGAAATTCTCTTCATGGTGGATAATGTTACATGTGCCAACACACTATATCAATACATTTATATCATTTGCAATATTAGGAATCTTGTTTTTTTCTTGCTCATAAGAATTTTATATTCAACCTAACTTTTGTAAGATGCCTTGACTTTTGCTCATCGCTCACAAGGCTTGACTAGGCTCACATAGGTTGTACATTCCCCCTGAATTTTGCAGTAGTCTGTCTATGCTCATAGAGGTTGTACGTTCTCCCTGACTTTTGCACTAGATTGTCTATGCTCATAGAGGTTGTACGTTCCCCTTGACTTTTGAATTAGACTCACATAGCATATCATTCATCTTGACTTTTGGTTTGACTCACAAAGGGTGAAACCTATGCATCTGAACATGCTTTCAAATTCTGGAAATTTTGTTGTTCTCAAAATATTACTAATGGAAGTGTCATTTGCAAGTTGTTCACTCTCACTCTCATATGCTAGGTCAAGAGATGGTGTGAGAATTTGTCGGTTGTCTCTATTCACATATGGGAGCAATTTATGCGTAAGTTTTGGCATGCTTTTGAGAATTATGATTATAATTATTTGTGTGCAAAGATATCAGAGCTTAATAAGAATGAAGATGAATCTCTTAAAGATTTTCTTATTAGATTCATGCATATTTGCTATAGATTTCCTTTCGATGATAGGCTTCCCTCTACCAATGATTTGATTTTATATTTGGTTTCTATTACTAATGAAACATATGAGTCAATGGATGAAAAATATAAATCATGTCTTAATGTACCTTTACATGCTAATTTGGATTCATGTGAAAATGTTGAAAATGCTAATGGTTTAGTTGGAATCCATTTGTTTGGATATTTCTTTACAATGGGGGATATAAATCAGAGAGAGTTCTTCCTCAGAAGAATAATATGTATCCTCCCACCACTCAATTTCCCCTCTCCTTCCTTGTGAAAAAATAGAGACCTCTTGTGTTGTAAATTTGAGTTCAATTTTTTTTGTAGTTGGCCAAGAGGGGTTTTTCCTGTTGATAATAGGACACTTCGGGTCACACCGATGTTTATGTCAGGTTCTAATTACCCATCTCTTATTTTCCATCACAAGAAATGGAGGAGGAATATATGGAGTGAAACCTAAATTTTGATCATTTTGTTAATGAGGAAAATCTAGACACTCATGACATGAAATTTTCCTCACCCATGGATAAGTTTGAATTAATTTATGTTTTTTTGAATTGTCATGTTGTTATAAATTCTCCTAGTTCAACCAACATAGTGCACGAATGTTTTGCTACTACTGATGGGTTAGTTATTGAACCTTCTTGTTATATGAACTCTTTTTATTTTCTCCTCTCTTCTAACCATGAGTATATTTTGAAATATATTTTGCAAGAGCAAAAGAACCATGTTTATTATTTCATTCAAGGAGAAGAAATATACATACAAAACATACCACTTTTAGCACAACAATCCACTTTTTTCTTGAAAGAGGAAAACCATGTTGAGGAATAACGAGTTGATCGTGAAACCATTCCTAATGTGGAACCTACCGGTTCAGTATGAGTTGCTAATGTTATTAAGGACGAGGAACTACCATTCAAAGAGTCAATTTTTGAAAATGTTTGTTTTTCTAGAGAAGCCTTTTATTCTCTGAATTATTATACTTATTATTATTTGTATCCTTATCTCTTTAATGGTTTTATTTTGTAGGAATCCACCCATTTTCCTATTCAAATAAACTCAATAAGGCTGACCCCTTTTGAAGTGATTTAAGGTGGTAATGTGCGTATGGAAGATAGAGAGGATAAGGCTTTTTCCCATGAACTTAATACAACTATGACTTATTAATTGTTTTCATAGGATCCTTTGAGCCACTTCGAGTCCCTAGTAATGATCCTTAAAATGAATATTAACACCTGATATTACCTACTCCTACATATCCATTTTTTCAAATCAATGATATGAAACATTTGTAGATGTTCAATCACCATATTTATCATAAATAAATTAACATAGATATAAGATGTAATACCCTTGTTTTCCCCATCTTGTAATTAATCATTAATCATTATGACCATGCTAAGGCATGAGAACAATGTAAATGTATTATTTAGATTTCCAATGACTGACTATGGGGGTAAATCCTTGAAGTACTGGCCATGATATCATTAGAGGAAAGAATGAGGAAACTGTGGAGAGGGTTCATTAGTTCATTCCCTTTGCTGAGATAATAAGCCTCATCTGGATCCCAAAGAGAGGAATCAATTAATGAAGGAAGTATTGGTGGTTGGATAATCAACCACCCCCATGAATGGAAGCATGGTCTGACAGAAGAATGTCAGCCTAAAGTACTGCATGGTCTAGAAGACCAGGCTGACCCGAGTTTCCTTCCAAAAGAAGGAATGAGATAGGTCGAGAACCATCCTGGGAAAATATATACAAAAACTAGATACAAGAAGAAGACATAGAGGAAGAGGCACACACGTGAGGCTCTACAGAGAGAAGGAGAGACACCAGACAAGAACACATGCACAGAGGGGAAGAAACGATCCAGACATGCAGAAGAAAAGAGGAATGTTGTGAGCTTGATGATGGGGAAGCGTTTGTTAAACCTCACAGGGATGTTGTGATAGAGTGAAGGTATATGGGAAATGGCATATTTCCCTAATGATATCATTGCTCGGCATAAGAGTGGCCAGAGTGCTAAGAATGAATTCCTTTGAGCGTATGGTTGGGTGGAAAGGTGAACAGTGATAGTCAGTTAGTTGGCTACAATAGGAAATAGATAATTGTTCTCATACCCTGTATATTTGAGTTGTAACTATAAAATAAAGTTGGATATCCTTCGAATGTTTCAGGGATGTGCATGTTTCTTGATGGTTAGATTGTGTTCATTTATATTTTGTTTGAATGTGTATTTAAGAAAGTAAATAACTATATGGTTTGTACGCATAAATTCTCGAGCCATGTAGTGGCTCAAGTTTAAGAAAATGAACCATGATTTTGTTGACCTTGGGCTTAGTTTCTCATATGTATGTCAACATTTCCAGTTGTTTTGAGTCTCCTGGGGGAAGGAGTCTGTTAATCTTAGGAGAAAGAGCGCAAAGTGCATGCCAATGCCTAAGTATTTTAGAACTGATGAAGCTCAGGAGAAAGAGTGCAAAGCATGAGCCAACGCCTAAGTCTTTCATAACTGACGAAGCT
Organism: Picea sitchensis; assembly: GCA_010110895.2. Taxonomy (NCBI): domain Eukaryota; kingdom Viridiplantae; phylum Streptophyta; class Pinopsida; order Pinales; family Pinaceae; genus Picea; species Picea sitchensis. Next base: position 49,222 of record SNQJ01S0079282.1, on the reverse strand, counting down.
CAGGAAGGATAGTGAGATTTAATTCTCGAAAGGGGATATCCTTTCATTTTGAAGACGAGCGAATGAGATCTATTTGGGAGGATCCAAGGTCTATCACGACGACTGTATTTGGAGAAGGAGAGTAGGTGTTAACCCCTCGATTCCTTCAGTCTTCATCAGTTTGATGAATTTTGATATTCTTCATAAGGGATACTAATCCCCCGAAGTCCCGGAGGCTAAAGTTAATATGGGTCGTAGATCTGAGGATGCCCGGGAACTATTCCAACCATCGAATCTACAATATATTCAGCCTAACATTGACCATTTCAGGAGTTCATAGGATTTGGGGTGTAGTATCGTAGAGGGACGTTCAACATAGAACATTGAACATTGAAATTTGAACATTGAGCATTGAATGTTCAAGTTCCAAACATTGAATGCCGATCTCTGAATGGACGAGGCCACATGGAGAGATCTTGGGACTTCAGGGAGTATGCATGCATTAAGCAAAAAGGGGGTGTGACGTGGACCCACGATCAATGTGCCATGTGTCACCTGGACTTGAGCATTTCATAGACCCTATAGGTCCATTAACACATGAAACATGTCACCCACGAAAGGGGCCACATGTCCTCTCTACCTTGCGATGTGTCATCTCTGGAAATTACATGTTTCACCCACGTGGCAGGAGATATTGTAGTTCAGAGACTCGACACTTCGGAGGAAGTTGGACGAGGGACATAAAGTGTGAAGTCTCCCAAAATCATGAACAATGAATTCCATCTTAGTCGTCCATCATTAAGGACATGTGTCGCCAGATATGATAATCCAAAGAGTAGACACTCCAGAGGATTTGGGGGGTGTGACACTTTCAAAACTACCGAACACTGAATCGATGAAGTGATGTGAGTCATGGATCTGAGGACCCTTCAGGATCCTCCCTAACCATAATATCTAGACTATGGTCAGCCCGACACTGACCAACGCTAGGAGCCATAGGGATTTTTCATATCTAAACTCTTGAACGTTGAATCTCTGAAGTAATGGGATCCATAGATCGAGGGGTCTACGTGGACAAATATTGACTGTGAGATCATAGGAACATTAGAATATTGTGTTAGGGTTTGACGTGGCTCACTGACATCATCCAGGGTGACTTGGACCCACGATTGAGGTGCCATGTTTCACTTGGATAGACCTATTTTGTGGACCCTTAGGCCCATTAGAACGTGACACATGTCACCCCCTGATGAGGGCATGTGTCACCCCTGGCCCTCACCGCATGTTAATCCCTGGTATGTGTCTGTCTGGCCACATGAATGGTGAAGCACCGAGACTTTACAAGTCTGGGACTCCTCGATTCTGGAGTATTTGGAATAGTGTGGTGTAGAAAGGCCCAAAGGTTGGATTCATGTGGCAATACCACGTGACTTCAGAAGAAAAGTACTTCGAGATACTTGGGTCGTTAAACTATGCGCACCCAAAAGCGTTGAATGTCAATTTTTTGTTAAATTATGAGCTTGATTTCTTATGCGGATTAATTATTTTATTTTCTTAAATACTTTGATTCCAACTTAATAAACTTCAACCCTATAAATCATAATTGAATAACAATAACTATGTAGATAAGTAAGCATGCAAAACAACAACACATATACCTTGGGGAAACCCTGTATAGGGAGAAAAACCCCAACAAATGATATTCCTTTATTGCATTAATAATGTAAGATCACTTACAAATATCCACCATGAATGTTTTTCTCTTAAAGAGCTTGCCAAGATGACACTGACCTGACAAAGACCTAACAGACCTTGTTGAAACACACCTCTGATATGTTGCTTCTATTGTTGATATACAACACTGATATGTTGTTGATATACACCTCTGATATGCATCCTCTATTGACGATATACAAAAATGATATGCTTCTTTGGTATGCTACCTCTTTATCACTTATATGCTCCTCTATTTCTTCACCGTTAACCTGCATATCAAACTGTGTTGAAGAGAGGGGTTGAAATCTGCTTATATAGGCTGGAGAGGAGAAGAGGAGAGGCTCAAAATAGTACCTTGTTTGCATGCATTAATTATAGCTCAACTTCATACTTTAGTTCGAACTTAGAACTAGACTTGAGACTGGTCTACTCTAGTTCACAAATAGAACTAGACTTGAGACTTCAGTTACAACTCAACATTACACTTTAGTTCGAAAATATAACTAGACTTGAGACTGGTATACTTTAGTTTGAAAATAGAACTAGACTTGAGACTTCAGTTAAAACTCAACATTACACTTTAGTTTGAAAATAGAACTAGACTTAAGACTTTAGTTGCAACTCAACATTACACTTTATTTCTAAAATAGAACTAGACTTAAGACTTCAGTTGCAACTCAACATTACAC
>SNQJ01S0079282.1:35966-46788 GCA_010110895.2 Picea sitchensis | reverse complement strand
AAAATAGAACTAGACTTAAGACTTCAGTTGCAACTCAACATTACACTTTAGTTCTAAAATAGAACTAGACTTAAGACTTTAGTTGCAACTCAGCATTACACTTTAGTTCTAAAATAGAACTAGACTTAAGACTTCAATTACAACTCATCATTACAGTTTAGTTCTAAAATAGATCTAGACTTAAGACTTCAGTTACAACTCAACATTACACTTTAGTTCTAAAATAGAACTAGACTTGAGACTTCAGTTACAACTCAAATCTTTACAAGGAATATTACTTTAAACTTGAGACTTTAATTCTCTTCACGGTGGATAATGTTACGTGTCCCAATGCACTATATCAATACATTTATATCATTTGCAATATTAGGAATATTGTTTGTTTCTAGCTCATAGGAATTTTATATTCAACCTAACTTTTGATAGATGCCTTGACTTTTTCTCTTGGCTCACAAGGCTTGACTAGGCTCATAGAGGTTGTACATTCCCCCTGACCTTTGCACTAGTCTATCTATGCTCACAGAGGTTGTACGTTCCCCTTGACTTTAGCACTAGATTGTCTATGTTCAAAGAGGTTGTACGTTCCCCTTGACTTTTTCATTAGACTCACATAGCATCTCATTCGTCTTGAATTTTGTTTTGACTCACAGAGGTTGTACGCTCACCATGGAATTTGTTAGTACCTCACAAGACTAGTTGATTCTCCAAATCTCCTTGGCTAGCCTCAGGGTGGCCCATATGGCCTCTCATTGGAGAATGACTATTGATGCTGCCAAATTTAACACTCCCTCTCAGAGAGGGAGTCATTCTCATCCCCACCAAGATTTACTCTCAGCTGCACAAACTCTTGCGAGGTCAGAGGCTTGGTAAGGATAGAATCTACCTGCTCGCTTATGGCTATGTACGGTAACTTTAAAATTTTTCTTTGGACCAAGAATTGGATGTAGTGGTACCTTATGTCAATATGTTTTGACATGTCATGAAATACTAGGTTCTCTATCAATTTTATGGAACTTTTATTATCACAGTGAACCACCATCATCTTAAGCTTGTCACCAAACAACCCAGAAACCAATTTTCTGAGCCATACTGCTTCCTAGCTAGCATCACTTGCTTCAATGTTCTCAGCCTTTGTTGTACTCTGTGCAATGGATCCCTGCTTCCATCTTGACCAAGAGATCATAGCAGATACTAACCTGAAGCAATATCTGAAAGTACTCTTCTGATCCACTGGGCTTCCTACCCAGTCATCATATGCATACCCATGCAAAAATAAACGACCAATAGATTTATATCTCATACCATAAGTAATGGTCCCTTTGAGATATCTCAAGATGTGCTTTGCTTCCACCCAGTGTCTCTGTCTCGGTTCAGTCCTAAACTGACTCATTGCAATCATTGCATAGCATATATCTGGCTTAGTGGGGATCATGTACATCAATGATCCAATCAGTTTCCTATACATGGTGGGATCCACCAAATCCGAACCTGTATCAGAATCATGCATCTTCCTCAAATTGGTAACCATCGGAGTAGACATGGATTTGAAATCCATCATACCAAACCTCTTTAGAACATCCATTGTGTATTTTCCTTGTGCCAGAAATATCTCACCCTGTCTTTTCCACACTTCCAATCCTAGGAAGTAATGCATCAAGCCTAAGTCTTTCATCTCGAATTCTGAGGTAAGCTGCCTCTTACACCAGGCTATTAGCCCTTCATCTCCTGTAAGAAAGAGATAATCCACATACATGATTAGTATAGCAAGTTGGTTACCTCTTACCTTGAAGTACAAATTTGCATCAACATCACTCTTCTGAAAGCCCATGCTTTTAAGAAATCCATCGATCATGTCATACCAAAATCTGGGAGCCTCCTTATGACCATACAAGGCCTTCCTTATCTTGCATACATGATTTCCTTTGTTATGCAATACAAAACCATCTGGTTGTTCCACAAAGACCTCCTGTTCAATCTTTCCATTCAAGAATTCTATTGTTACATCCATCTGATGTAGATTCCAACCAGATGGACATGGTCACTCTAATGACACTTGTTAAAATAAATCTAAAAAATGTTCACACAAATGTACATGTGAAATTGAATTAGTCAAATAAATCTAGAACATCAATAATCACCTCTTAAATTTACATCCCATTACTCCACTTAAAAAATAATTTATTTATATAAAATAAATTATATAAATACATCCTTCGTTTCCATACGTCTTTTCTTTAAAAAATAATTTATTTATATAAAATAAATTATATAAATACGTCCTTCGTTTCCATACGTCTTTTGTTTCACTGGCTCGTTGATTGTCCTTTGTTCGAGGAAGTTTTTTCTCCACTCAAATTATACCTTATTACATTTTGCATAATTTTTACAAAATAGGTACTTCTATAATTATTGATTGTAATGAAAACACTTTAGTTATTGGATCACGGTTTCAAAATTATAAACCTGGTACAAAAATCTTTATCTTAATTATAATTTGCTCCAATTATTTATAATTATAAAACCTCTTTGCCAATTTTAAAGAATTTGAATACGATTAATATTGTATCATGAGCCATTATAAAAAAAAGATTAGTAGGGTTTTTCTTTCTTCATGCATCTTAACTTGTTCTTCATGCATATTAACTTGTTGTAGTTTAAGTATTTTAAGTTTTTGTTTTTTCTTGACTATATTTATGGTTTTATTTTGTCTGAAATATGGTAACAATTTGCTGGATCTACAGATTTGAGTGATTAAATTTGTATAATCAAAATGAGACAAGGTTTTTTTAACATGCTAAATCCATTTCTAAATTCAGAAATACAATTTAAACAACCCAAAATTGTGATTTCATAAATATTTATATGACCAAATTCTAACCTAAATAATTAAAACATATAAGATAGTTAGACAACCCCTCTTAACTTTATTCACAATAGATTTATATTCTACATCAAAGTTTCAAAGATTATAACCAAGTTAAGGTTTTTATATTATGGGTGTTTTTCCTTTTAAGATTTTAGCATTATAGTTTTAATTGGGTGAGACTATTTACACATTTTCTCTCCGTAAATATCATCATAATCTTTATTGATTACATTTTATCATTAGTAAAAAATAATTTTAATTATATCAATATATTTCTTTCCGATATTAATGATATCATTAATCTCCTTCTAAATATAATGTAAAACCAATTAAAGTGAGATAATGTAGATATTCTAAAGTTTGGAAAATCAAAAGGGGTTGTATTTGAGTTTGCAAAGAGCTCGTTTACTATTTTTTATCTATTTCTACATGCAAGGAAAAATGAAACACAATTACAGTCAAATATTTTTTCTTACACAGACTGGATATTATATATAAGATCGAACGCTCTTGTCAGACATGCATGAAACCAATCCAATTATGATCAGTTCTTGATGTCTGGTAAAAAATTGCACAGATCCAAGGCTTCATTGCAATCTTGTAGGGGCAACGAGATAAAAAGTACAAATCTGAAGATGTAATTCGTAACTGTTAAAAAACAAGACTAACAAATCTGAATACTTAGGAGTGTAAAAACATAAGAAAAGAGATTTTATAATTCAGAAACAATTACAGGATGTCAAAAGATAAACAATATTATTGTTGTTTTAGAGCCTGGATTACAAAGCGTAACACTAAACCATGTTACAGCATTTGAAAGTAGACAAATCATTTATTTTGAGATGCAGAGGCTTTCTACATGAAATCCCATTCAATCCTGGACAATATCATCCAAGCCCATGAGATAATCCACACGCTGAAAATCCAAAGGAGAGGGGGGATGCTAATTAAACTTGACCTGGCGAAGGCTTATGACAAAATAATATGGCACTACATGGCCAAGACACTGGAAGGTTTTGGTTTCAACCATCATTGGATCAATTGGATCATCACTCTAGTCTCAACGACAAGTTTCTTGTTGTTATTAAATGGAACCCCAACCAAACCTTTCTATTCATCTAGAGGCATCAAACAAGGGGATCTGTTATCCCCCTTCCCTTTCATTCTAATGATGGAAGGGCTGAGTAGAAGTTTTAAAAGCACAATTGCAACTGGTGTAATAAAAGGCCTCAAACCATTTGAAAATTGTCCAACCTCAACACACCAACAGTTCGTCGATGACACCTTGCTCCATGGCACACCCACAGTAAAGGAAGCAAAGGCTTATAAAAAAATCTTAGAAGACTTCGGGGAAGCCTCGAGGGAGGAAATCAATCACTCCAAGTCCATGATATATTTTTTCAATACTAATATGGAAATTGAAAGAAACTCGGCCAACTTTCTGGGGTTTGAATGTAAAATGCTCCCAACGAAATACTTGGGAATCCCCTTGACGGATAGATCTTGCAAAAATTCTACGTCGGAAGGAGTTATCAGTAAATTGCAGGAGATGGTAAAAAACTGGACATACAGAGCTCTAAACCTGGCCAGAAGGCTTATCCTCACCAAAATAGTTCTACAAGCAATTATGGCATTTATGATGTCATTGTTCCCAGCCCCCAAAGGAATACTACAAAATATAAGATCCATCCAAAGAGATTTCTTATGGACAGGCGCAGAAAAAAAAAAGTAAATGGGCCCTAGTGGCCGGGGACAAGGTATGCAAACAAAAAAGAAAAGGAGGCATGGGGTTACAATACCCACAGGCAACCAATGAAGCCTATGGGGCAAAGCTCTGGTGGAGATGGGTAAAAGACAAATCAGCGTCGTGGGCGAATCTATGGAAAGCCAAGTATGCCCCGAACATCAACGACCATGAGCGAATTCGTTTCATGGGCTCAAGGGAGGGATCAACCATCTAGAATCTCGCATGGAGAAATAAGAAATGGATTAAGAATCATAGTTTTTGGGAAGTCAGAAATGGTAGAACAACAAGGTTCTGGGAGGACACATGGCAACAGGAACCCAGAATGGAAACTCCGGATAGGGAGGAGCTCCAACAGGAAATGATTGGGAAAGGAAAAAAAAAAATCCATCAATATTGGAAGCAAAGGGATGGCAGTGCCAGATGGAGGATCTGGGACAATCTTAATCCAAAAAATAGAGCCCATATTGAAACAATAATCAAAGAGGTGGAGGATGAATTGGGGAAAAGGAAAATTAGGGTCTCAAAAGAAGGTGACCAATTGAGGTGGGGCATGAAAAATGGGGGCGAATTCAACTTAAAAGAAGCAAGATATTACATCACGGGCCAGGACCAAGAAAATCTAGAGCCACAGTGGGAAAAGATCTGGAAAAATCCCCAATGGAAAAAAATCAAATGTTCGAATGGCTAGTCCTACACAACCGAATTATAACCTAGGAGAACCTCATGAAAAGGGGTTTCATAGTTCGCTCTCGTTGCCATCTCTCTCAGGTCAAGGAGGAAACAATTGATCACCTCCTCGATGAATGCATCTACACTGCCGAAATTTGGGATTGGGTGGCATGCATCTACCGCCAATCCAATAGAGTCGGGGAGGAGATCAACACAACCAACAAAGACTAGAATGAAAAATACAACGTAAATGAAATGGTGAACCTTTGTTGGAATCTAACGCCAAGGATGATCATCTAGGCAATCTGGAAAGAATAGAACATGCACATATTCAGGAATGACAGCCTACCGGATGAAAGGCTGAAGGATGAAATAGTCTCTAAAATAAGAGAAATGGTTCAGAGCCGCAACTACAATAAGGAGAATTTTCAACTTACAGACCAAGACTCCCACATTATGGAATTTTTCCATCTAAAATATTGGAGCAACAACATACCTATGGGACGTGAACCGCAACTCCAGATAGGAGTCCACAACTAGAATCCTTCGTCAGGGTTCCTCAAACTGAATTTTGACGGGGTGGAAAAAGGAAATCCGAGAGTGGTAGGGGTAGGTGGAGTGATTAGATACAATGATGGAAATATCATCGGACTGTATGTTGGTAGCATAGGAAATTCAACAAACAACGCTGTGAAATTTGGAGCTCTAGAGCTCGGTCTTGAAATCCTACACCGAGAAAGGATGACAAACACCATCGTGGAAGGTGACTCCACCTTGGTAATCAACACGGTGAAAAAAATTCAAAATGACACTAGAGTGGGAAAGGTTCAGCGACATTGGTGCCTAACACACTCCCTGCATAAAATCCAGGAGCATCTGAGAACATTGAACATAGTGGAGTTGTTGTGGGTGTGCAAGTCAACGAATGCTCTAGCGGACAGACTTGCCAATGAGGGAGTGGACAAGGAAGTCTCAAAACTAGACGAAGCCTACATCAGAATACCGAGCGGGCAACTTAGGACAAACTACTGCCACCTCGCGACAAAAATTGTGATGGCAGCTCAAGCATGGAAAGTCACTTCAAGGAGGACAACGCAAGGCCTCTCAGAAGGAACATGGGACCCAGGAAGAATATGATTTCCTAACACTTGGACACCAATTATTATGCAAGATCACAATAGGTAACAGGTGGGTGAACGACAACAAGGAAGATACTTTAGTAAGAGTCATGTGGAAAGCATAGATGAATGGCCAGGAAACAAGTCCAATGCAATAAATGACTTAAGGCATGAGCAGATGGTGATAACCAAGAACGATCCACCATCCCCCAGTACAGGTACAGGGATAGGCACAGTTGGATCACAAGCAAGTAAGGGTAGTGGAAAGTACAGAGATAAAGGTGGAACCATCATGTTCAATGGAGCCTTACCAGCAAATATTGATGGAAGAGCTAACGACCTCGGCCCAATCATGGTTGGAAGTACAGGCTCGCAGCGGGGGAAATACCATAAGAAGAGGGACAACAGGAGTAGAAGAAAACAAAAGGAGTGCAACAGTAAGGGTTATTACAATTTCAAGGGCAGAAATAGTAAAAAAACTTGTGAAGTGAGGTACACTTCGAGTATCCAGAGTAGGGTCTGCAACAGGAAAAGAGGGATGGCGTGATTGAAGCATACGCACAAGAAGAGGATCCCCCTTGGGAAGGAATTCTCGGAAAGTTCACGGCGGTTAAAAAGAATGGAGCAGGCAACGAAATATGCAGAGGGCACCTTCCATACTTTGGTTGCGTCGAAGAGGAAGGCAACAATTACTTGGTGGGAAGAGGAATTAAAGGACAAACATAAAGGCAAAGACTGGGGTGACATGGTGCTGGAAGCGAACTGGGTTACTAATCCAGGGGCTATGCGAACTAGGGAAATCCTCTACCACAAAACGTTAGAGATGGCCTGGCTAACCAAGATGTTGATCGAGAAAGTGAATTCAGAAAAGGAAGAAGCTAGACAAGAGGATAACCGGGAAAATAAGACAATGTTGGACGAGATCTTGCGTCTTCTCAACAGTATGGAAACAATCATCAAATTGTTAGTAGAGGTAGAGAAGGACCAAAAATGCAACATGGAGCGGTTAGTGGCTCAGTTCCACCTTTACCTATGATATGTTCATCACATGGACATCATGCATGCGGATGGACAAGGTGCACTAGCCCAAATCAGGAAGACCCGCACAGTCTCCCCGAAGGAAGATAACAAGAGCTAGGCGAATGGTGGGAAGGAGCACCCCCTGTAGCACCTCTTAGTTTCGAATTTTTGAATTTTGTTAGTCTAATGGAAGTTATGCCCAGGCAGTGGAAGGTTAGTTCAGACATGTTACAAACTCTGGTTTAGGGGGAAAGTTTTAGTTTTTTCTTTATGACTGTGTTTTTCAAACTGGGTATGGAAGGTCTGGTCTAGTTTCCCCTTGTGGCTGACCAGAACCACCCACCACAACTATCAACTCTAGCAGATGGGACCCCCTGGTCTGGTTTCCTTCTAGACAGACCAAGATCCCCCTTTTTGTATCATAATACTTACCAGTAATATAGATTCCTACACTCATTTACAAAAAGAAAAAAAAAACATGATATAGTTTGCTACAAGCCAAAGAGACGATTTTCTTCGGAAGTTGCAAGTATTGCAACTAGTGACTTACTAGACAATGAATTCGGGATTCTACAAATCAATGCAAAAGGGGACGAAATCATGTGCATCCACTATCTTGCTTCGACCTAGTTTGGTTGCATGTATAGTGCAATTATCTCTATTATGTTGCTTGCACCAAGTGGGTGGGACAAAAACAGTCAAAGTGTAGGGGGGGAAAGTGTCGTATGTAGTGTAGTTACTTCCGGTTTGTTATTGGTTGAAATAGTTGGTTATTGTATTTTTTTTGCAGAGGCAATTTAAGGGGCTCAAGATTTCTTATAGAAAGTGTGTGCACCGAAGACAATTAAAGGTTGACATAGGAAAAAAACATTTAGAAAGATGAAGTTGTTAGAAAAATATCTATACCTATCCTTAAAGAAACAATCTTTTTTGTTTAGTAATACTATCTATCATAAAAGAAACTATCTTTTCTATCACATAAAAAAAAATTTAAATCATAACTCATATATTTCTATTTATATATCTATAAAAATATTGTAGAGACAATACTTATTAAATGAAAAAATAATATGATTTTATTTAAGTACCACATATCTTTATATAAATATATCTTTCTCGAAAATATTCTTGTTATTAGCTACAGATAATTTAATGGATGAGTCAATAAGACTTTACAACCATTAAAAATATGCATGGCAAGTAAAATATTAAGAAGGGGCAAATGTTATGGGGATATATGGATATATCCATATAAAAAGAAACTCATAATCTCATAAGTAGAATTTCATGGGAGTAATATCATAATCTCTGATTGGTTATGTGAATCAAATGTTTGACCTTTTGTAATGTCACTACAAAAAGCTTGCGTTAGCACCATTAAAATTTAACCGCAGTTTTCTTATAATTTTAAATGGAAGCACTTGGATGTTGTTTTACAGATGCAACTTTTGTGTGAAAAAATAAGATTAACATATCTGAAGATGTAATTATAATTGTTAAAAGAGAAGACTAACACATTTGAATACTTCTGAGTGTAAAAACAGAAAAAAAAGAGATTTTATAATTCAGAAACAATCACAATATGTCAACAAATAAACATATTTTATTGTTGTTTCACATTATGGATTACAAAGAGTAACACTATACCATGTTACAGCATTTGAAAGTAGCAACCTCATTTATTTTGAGCTGCATAGGGTTTCTACACGAAATCCCATTCAATCATTTGTTTTTCTTTCTCGATCTTCGGGGTTAGAGATTGCATCTTAACACTGAGAAGACGCCACTCTTCTTCCCCAACAATCTTCAAATGTTGCGGTAGCTCTGGGAGTCCCCTCAATAGATGTTTAACCAGATGGTGAGGTGAATGGGCATTCTTCTTGATGAACGGATGTTTTAACAGTTTCTCAGCAGACGGCCTCTTTGCTGGATCGTATTCCAAGCAGGATGCAACCATCTCCCAGAACGACTTGGAGAATTTTGCATCAGTAAGCTTTGGAACGGTACCTTTGGCCAGGTTCGCGATCACTTTCATCGACTGACTCCCAGAGTAAGGAGGGCGTCCTTGAGCGAGCTCCATGGTTGTAATGCCCAATGACCATATGTCAGCTTTGCAATCATATCCTCTTGTCGTTTCACACAGGATGACACAGAATGACTTCGGGTGCCATCCAAAAAAGGGAGCCCATCAGCCTGTGTCTCAACATCTTGTCCCTATCACCAGATTCATAAATACAGGCAGATACTCCATAGTCCGCCAACTTGATGGAACCGTAACTGTCGATCAAGATATTGTCGGACTTAACGTCCCGGTGAATATGACCCGCCTTGTGCAGATAATCCAAGGCCTTGAGAGTCTCCTTCAGGACTGTTGCCACAATGGACTCCTCTAATCCCTCGCATGCAGAGCTCTTGAGAATGCTGTAAAGGGAGCCTTCTGCCATGTAGGGCATCACTTCCCATAGGAACTGACCTGCAACGAAAGAACAATGACCACCCAACACGTTGGGATGGCGGAGGAGCATCAATGTTCGGGATTCCTTCTCGAGAATCTCCATATTCAGTTTCGACCTTTCGAGATCGATGCACATGATGGCCACCAATTCATTAAATTCCAAGCACAGGGATTTGTATGCAGTCCCACTCCCACCCCTACCTATTTCCTGTAGAATTTGGTATTTCTCATGCTCAACCGGATAACATCTATGTGATTCCAAGCCGACGTCCTGCACCTTTCTTGGCCTTGCTTTCGGTAAACTAAAACGGCTGTGGTGGAGGATCTTGGGAATTGACTTGCCAGTAGCCATGAATTCAAACTGATTCCAGAGTACACACAGATTCAAACAGATTTACACACCATGTAATGAATTCCTTACTTTTGTAATGAATTCAAACTGCAATCATAGAAATCATGAATTTGGGGAAGGGCGGGAAGCTGCCAGGTGTTGCATTCAGATTTTGCCCTCGGGTATCGTCAATTCACATGCAACCAAACTAGAGCTTTTACCAGTTATCTAAAGATAAAACAAGAGTGTTTTTTATCATAATTTTGTAATAGTTTTCAATTCTAAAACATGAGTGTCTTTTATTATAATTTGTAATAATCTTTAGCAGTTATCTAAAGATAAAACACGAGTGTCTTTTATTTTAATTTTGTAATAATTTTTAATAATTATTTAAAAATAAAACATGAGTGTTTTTTATTATAATTTTGTAATAATTTTTAATTATTTTTAACATTTATCTCAAAAATAAAACATGTGTCTTTTTTATTATAATTTTTTAATCTAATTTTAATAATTATCCCAAAAATAAAACCTGTCTTAATTGTTTAATCTAATTTTAACAATTATTCCAAAAATAAAACCTGTCTTAATATAGTTAAACAATAATTTCAGTCTT